>CM032475.1:15550474-15794405 GCA_019059595.1 Marasmia exigua | reverse complement strand
ATGATTGAATCTTCCAACGCGATGGTCTTAAGGAAACGCGTTCATAATAAACCTGTATCTTAACTGCAGATTAATCGTTCAACCACGTAATCTATTTATGAAGAGGATAATCATAGAGACTCTTCGACAATGCTTATATAGATAATCCGAAAACACAAAACTCTTGCGCGATGTATTCGACATCTAGCGCAATCTATTGGTATAAAGTGGAACTAATGTCCCAAAACGAAGTGACGACAGGCCAATAGTCTATAGATTTAGGTGAGTGGTGACGATCAACTAAACTAGCGCCACCAATAGATTTGTATTATAATTGTGGCGATTATGAGACATTTTTTTAAAGTACAACGGTGAATTCATAAAGGAAAGTATTAAGAAGAGACCAAATTATGTCATATTTTTTTATGAGGCAAAATTATGTCATAATTTCTTCCTACAAGTAACCATACATTTTGTAATTGCTAAAAGTGGCCGATTAATCTGCAGATTATTTAAACCGAATCCTCTAGTTTCAAACAAGGGCACTCAGTATGACTATTCATACGAGTATAGGTAAAATATCCTCCTCTAATCAATTACGGATACGGCGGAAAATCTCAAAGATCAGCCACGTATGCAAGATATATAATAGTGCTCAAGTGTGTGCGCGAACACAAGTGCACTTTCTATTCCCTTACCCTCATATTCCGATGGACCACCAGGGATTGGGCGCAGGACCAGCAGCTTAACGTGGTTTCCGAGGCACAGGGGTACAGACCGTGAACTTCCAGACTCCGGGTAAACACTAAGAATTTCTAACCGATAACTTAAGTAAACATTTTGGCCCGACCCGGGGATCCAACTCGGGATCTCTTGCGCAGCCGTCGCTTTAGAGTGCAACCCTAACCACTACGCCACCGAGGCAGTCATATAGGTACTATGAGTAGGTACTACATGGCCATAGCTAGTCTAAAAATGAAGGCAGGTAGATCCAAATTAATTTGAAACCTTTTTAATTTTATCTTCACCATGATTAATTATCTAGTTTACTAAAAAAAACCAACCTACCTAAGGATACATTGGACAAATGCTATCTATAAAGGTGATTCACTTAGACACTCTGATTGAGGAAAACATTAAGACCTATAAGTATCAAAATGATATATTGCGTTAGATGATTGTACGCTAATGGAACATTAATACATTCATGTATTCCCCGTTTAATTATACTGTATCTTAGAATTTAAATACTAAAAGTTAAACATACGATGAAAGATAACAACACGTGAAGAACCAAGAACATAGAGGGAAACTTTTTTGTATGGGAGCAATAAGAACCTCATTAAAATACTAATATACCTACTCATACTAAATAACAATCAGGATTTCAAATCTATCCTACATGTCCCTACCTAATGGTAGGTACAGATGGTGAGGGAACGGAACGGTCAGGTAAAACATCGTGAGGAAACCTGCACGTTTCCGAGAGTTTCGCAAACTTGCAACCATGATTCAATTGGTCTGGTTCCCCGGCAGTCGCTTCACTGTAATTACCAGCCTCCCTAATCCTAAATCATGGTCTAAGCATAGCCTTAGCGAAAAGCGAAAGCTTTGGACGCAACCGGGAATTACATGCTGAGATAAGATGAGACTATAAATGTCAGCTATTAAAGGACATATTAATATTTATTTTAAAATTTTCGTATTGTCTCCACACAAAGAGTTCAAAGAGTTGTTACATTTAAACACTAAAATCCGTACGTATAAGAGATTGTTAATGTTTTCCAAATAACCTTCTATAAGTATAATATCTAATGTTAATGTTCTTCAAAGTGGTCAAAAGTATCCTCTCGTGGACAGGCTTTAGGCATGACATCACTCCCGAAGCCTGTCCACAGCGTCACAAAAAGTCAACAATATGGGCAAATACAATTAACTCGAAAAACGTATGATTTGTTTGCCTGTATACTAAATGAGAACATTAGCGTGTATCAGTTTTATCAGAAAATGTCGTGCGCGAGGGTTGCGCGGCGCACGCGACGCCCAGCCCCGGGGAGTGGTGCCGACCTTGGGGTGAAGTGCTCAAATCCAGATGACATTGGAAGCCACATATTTTGATCTGTGTTTAACATTCCTATTTATGTGATATTGCGTTCTACGAGTACTTTGACTTTCATAAAACCCCCAACATGTTAATTAAAGACAGAAGATCCAAATATTTTACACGCACTGGATAGAATAGAATGGTTCCTCAATATTTTCGTGTCTCGTGCGCAGACAGCTCGCATCGTAGTTAATTGTTGCCTATTTACACCGTGTCGGTGTAATCTTTAACCGTTAACTTGTTTGTCTGAAATAATAGAAGAATATTCGTTCTGGCGAATAAGTATTTCAGGTTAGAATAAGCGAAGTAAAAAATGGTTTCTTTTAGATCTTTACTTATGAAATTGGCGTTTTGTATGGAAATTTGTGTTCCCTTAGTCTTAGAAGTTGTGTTTTTTTTTTATTTGAAAACTTTCATAATGAACTGTGCTTTGACGGACCATGTTTAGGTAGGTATATACAATAGTTTTTCGGACAAAAGGCTTTTTTTATGTTATAGGTGGCAGACGAGCAGACGGATCACCTGATGGTAAGCGATTGCCGCCACCCATGGACACCCGCGACACCAGTGGAGTCACAAGTGCGCTGCCGACCTTTAAATACCCCTCTCCCCCGGATTAAAGATAAAAGGCTTGTTTATTTTAAAGTTACAAATGACGAAAACGTCAATTCTGCATAACAAAAATATCTAATCTGCATTTTAAATATACCTGCCAAATAATGTAGACTTGATTCGAAATAAAAATAAACACGTATTTCAAATTCACGTGTAAAAACGACCTTGAAAGAAATTTCTTTGCTAGGCTGGTGCTAGGGCACCAGATTCCAATGTAAACAAACATGCAAATGTTTTATTTTTCGAAGCTACTTTTAAAGCAGTGAAACTATTTATCAATACGGGTTGAGCAGGAAACAACGGCCAAGTTGAAGGCGAGTCGGCCACTACTTGGATAAATAAATACTTGCGCAATGCATAAATTCTATATTAATAACATGACATGATATAGTTACGAACCTATAGCAGCAACCTACTGCAAAAGATCCCATAGGATTGGGTCGACGTGTTCCATAAAAACGGCCTCTAACAAATAAGGAAACCTTTTGAAATATTATCGTATGTCAAAATAAAAACATAACCTAATAAATTGAATTGAAACTGATTCCGTACTATAGCTTAAGCTCTTACGATACGATTACCAGCCAACAGAGGAATAATAAAAATATAACCCATTAATATTTGTCGAGGGATCGAATCCACAAACTTCGACGTGTAAGGCAAGCGACTGTCATTCCATCCTCATCATCTCGATGGATGGCGGTCTAATACTGTGCGTTTTTCGCGGAACTTTCTACCACGTACCTCAGTTCTGTGGAACAGTTTACCTATGGGAGTATTTCCCGACGGCTACGACTTAGGGACCTCCAAGAGAAGAGTGTAGGTACTCCTTTTTAAAAAGGCCGGCAACGCATTAGCGATCTCTCTAATTTCGCGGATGTTAATGGGCGGCGACTGATTGCTTTCCATCAGGTGACTCGCTTGCTCGTTTGTCGCCTCTAGCATAAAAAAAGGACTACCTACCTAACCATTTCATTCATTTATGAGCTACAGAATGTTCAGGGACCAGCATTCCTAGTTATTCGACTTCATGTAGAGTATACGTACTCATATACCTATTTAACAAGTGTAATATACGCATTTCGAGCTACCACAGTATTTTTACACTGTGGTACTACAGAATGATAAATAAAAGTGTTTTGATATAATGTATATGTAGGTGCAATTATGACCTTACACTACGTGTCTCGCCCGCACTAACACGCGTTGAACCGGGCGTGGAGCAGGTGCTTTGGTATGCAAATCAATCAAATTGAAAATGCATCTCTATAAAAACTGATCATAAACTGGTGGAAGTACCTCAGTCAGCGAGTGTGCGTCAGTGAGATATTAGTTGTTATATTTGTATACCTATTTATCTAGATATTATAATTATAGACAGACAATTGTTACGTTGCAATTTGATAGTATAAAAAGTAAATAAAACATGGTGTATTTTATATTGTATTTTCTTAAATGTTATACTTAATGAGCATACCTACTTGTATGAAAAATATTATGTACCTAGAAGGTCAATCATTCGGTGTCCTGTCTGTTGTCGGAAAAAATGATTGTTGTATTTTAACAGACTTAAGAATCCTGGGCCTAAAAAAACCCAGATTTGTATTCCTGAGTCAACAGAGTCAGAGTGAGTCAACGACAAACTGTAAAAAAATCCTCAAACATTGAACTCTATTTTTCTTGATTTTTACGATTATGTTAGAAAATAAGAAAATACCTGACTTGAATACAATGTCACAAGAAATGACGCTAAATGGAATGAAAAAAATCATTAAGTAAGTAGTACATACTACGTATGCGCATTCTAAAATGTTAGAAAATCTAATTTATATCTAATATGGAACCAGCTGAAGTGTCATGTTGATTACCTAAAAATATACGAGTCGAATTGAGAACCTCCTCCTTTTTTTGAAGTTGGTTGATAAAAAAACTACTTACTATTAGTCAATTTATTTTTTAAAAGAGTACAGTGCGACCACTAGCAGAAGGCACTTCAGTGACATTAACAGGGGGCATTGTAAAATATGTTTTCTCAAAACAAAACAGCATTAGTTCCGACTTTTGCCACGTGCCAAATAACCATGGGGCGACTATACTATATATATGGCAGCTATTGATATCTGAATATCAATAGCCGAGACAGTTTTACACGTAAGGAAGGAAGTAAAGAAAGTATTTTTCCAAAAATAAACAAAACTGGTTTAATTTCCGGCGTTTCCGATCGATTCGTTAAGCTCTGAAAATATTCCTAGGCTATTTAACTTTTGTAAAAGTAATGTGTCAGCTGAAGGTTTAAGATAAGAAAAAACAACCTGTTCTCGTCCAAAGTAACTGTTTGTCAGCTGTTATTATTCTTGCAGATTAGTCAGCAAGAAAAATATGTTCTGACACTTATTTTTACTTACGATCACATTTTATTTTTTACATTATGTCGATTTTTCAAAAAACATACGCCTAATTGAATTCATTACCTAGTCATTTTGTTTTAAATACTTTATTTATAGTTTGGGATTAATGCTGATAATATCCCTATTAGCCGCAGAACCGACAACCAATGGGTATGGTAATGGTAACCGAGTTCTAGAGTGGAGACCGCGTCTTGGCAAACGTAATGTAGGGCGCCCTCTGGCTAGGTGGAGGGACGATCTGCGCAGGATGGCTGGCAAGAGCTGGAAGCGAGAAGCCATGGATAGATCACGGTTGCGAACAATTGGAGAGGCCTATGTCCAGCAGTGGACTGCGATAGGCAGATGATGATGAATGCTGATAATAATTTTGATTAACAATGGTATTCTGATGGTAGCAGCTGCTAAAGAGATGAAACCAATGGGGCTTGGTTACTCCAACTACATTTTTATCTGACTTATAAAAATGTAGTTTGAAAGTTTATGGTACACCGCTTGAATAAGAGAAAAATTAAAACATCATAATTAGAAAGTATATTACAGTGTAAAAGATGATAAAATATGGAGTCGACACGTACTAGAGTGGAGTGGTCGCCACGTGGGGAAATGCGTTGCGATGGACTGACGATTTGAGAAAGATGGCTGGTGTGAGCTAAGCTGGATGCAGACCGCTCAGGACCGGGTTGGATGGCGCTTTTTGGGGGAGGCCTACGTTCAGCAGTGGACGACGATAGGCTGATTGATTGATATTACAGTGTTATGGTGCACTCTACATTATTTCAGATAATAATTAACAGTAGCGCTGGACTCCACACTAGAATTCCCCGTGTGCCCGTGGATACCGTGTTTTCTCATATTAGTTTTATTTTTGTGCAAATGGGTGTGTTATGTCTCTGTATGTGTGAACATATAAAATAATGTATTACCATTTTTAGGGTTCCGTACCTCAAAAGGAAAAAACGGAACCCTTATAGGATCACTTTGTTGTCCGTCTGTCCGTCCGTCCGTCTGTCAAGACCCTTTTTCTCAGGAACGCGTGGAGGTATGAAGCTGAAATTTATATCAATTACTCAGGTCTACTGTCCCTTGAAGCTGTGAAAAAATCAAACTTCTAAGCCAACGCAATCAAAAGATACAGCCGATTATATCGATATTTTCATCAAATTTTCGACACTCGCAAAGGAATCAAAACCTACAGGGTACTTCCCGTAAACTCAGAATCTTGAAATTTGGCATGAAGCATTGTCATATAATGCAAATATAGGAAAAATTGCGAAAATCACATTTTTTTAGTTATATAAAATAATAAAAATATTTTAATAAAATGAAATTTACTACTTTATTTTCAGCTAACAAATTGAAATTTATACCAAATACCTAGGTCTACTGTCCCTTTAAGCTGTGAAAAAATCAAACAAAAGTTAACGCAATCAAAAGATACCGGCGGGACCCTCGGTGCGCGAGTCAGACTCGCACTTGGCCGGTTTTTACACAAGAAGAAACTTGAGCACTTTTTTATTTAATATTTTAACAAAATTAATGTTCATCTTTTTAATAATGTACGTGGAAACAGTACCGCATACAGTAGGAAATAAATTATGATAATATCCTGACACGTCTTTAGAAAAAAATCGCGTAAAGTATGAGGAAACCCTTGCAACAATGGTGTTTGAATATGAGATATCTCCGTAGGAATGAGTAGTTGTGTGTTCTAGATTTAGGTCAGATAATCTGCTAACTGGACGTCTAAATAGAAGACGGATTTTATTTATAGCACTAAGGCGTTTACATGCCATATTACCACGTATTTTTTACGGTACCATATTAATATTTAGTTATTATTTTTGCTTTTAATTAAGTTCAAGTATTTAGACAACTCTTAGGGTAGCGAGAATTTTAGTAAGTATACTACAGCTTTTCAGACTAACGTAAATATTATGTAGTCACACTAAAATGAATAGATACATATTTTTTTAGGTTCCAACTTATTTTACGAATTCCCCGCTTGCCTCGTTTGCATTATCTAATTGATGTTTTCCCACAGGAAAGGAAAACGTCTTATTCCTACAGAAATGAGAAGTTTTCCTTGAGTAAAATATAGCCTATATTAATTAGAGATTAATCATAGAAGCATTCTAAAAATGAAAGAACTTTTGAGATCAGACAATTTGTAAGTTCTTCCATGGTCTTAGAGATAATTAGTCCATGGTTTATTCGTTACGTACCTACATTCAAATTCCAGCTCCTCCGTATAATACAAGTTTAGATGTTATTTTATTTATTTATATATAAGGTACACCAACAACAATACACATAAAACAATCACAAATGACAGCAGGTAACTTAAAAAGGGAATATTCAAATATGTTTGCCAATTATAGGTATACACATGTATTTTAAGTTTTAAATATGCGAATGCTATAAGAGAAAAATACTTATTTTCTATTTTATCTCATCTTAAGCCGTTTTTAACCAATTTGGTGTAAGCCTCATTCAATCTTCTCCATTGTATTCTATTTTGGGCAGTTTAAGTTCAGTTGTGCCTGTCGATCTTTGCTATGTTGTCTCCCCATCTCATTTGTGGCCATCTTTTCTGATCCCATGGCCGCCACTGCAGCAATTCCCTGCACCACGAGTGTGTCATTCGGGCTATATGTCCCGTCCATTGCCACTTGTGTTGCGCCACCCTTTCGACTAAGTCTGCCTTACAGTTTTTCTATTTGTTTGTTTTAAATATTGATGAATGAAAAGATTTTCACAAACACGGAACGGTTTGACTGCAAATACTGCCGTATTTTCCGACGGCTACGACTTAGGGGCCTTCATTCAAGAGAAGAGCGTACTTTTTTCTAATAGGCCGGCAACACATCAGCGATCTCACTAATTTCGCAGAGCGGCGATGATTACTAATCAGGTGATCCGCTTGCTTGTTCTCCTCAAAAACACTACTCTAGTCACTAACTAACTATACTGTGCAACTTTCTTTTGCAGTAATATTGAGAGAATACTTTGTTAAACACGGATGTATGAGTACATATTATCGCACATGTCAAAACGAAACGTAGTCATGATGCAGCGGTGTACCCTTCCACAAGGTCTTCTACATATACCAATGACATATACGACAATGAGCGAGTTGTATTATTTAGAGAGGCCCAATTGAATATGTTCGCAACGGTGGCCACGTGGGGCTTCGGTGAACTTGTCTCTAATAATGTCCTCCAAACCGATATTTCGGTCATGGCGGCCAATCTCAGCGATCAGGAATCGACGCAGGACATATTATAGTGCACAAGTGTTTGCGCAGGCACAAGTGCACTCTCTATGCCCGTACCCTCATATTTCGATGGGACACCAGTGTGATACTACCGAAGAGGGTTAGACGCAGGACCAACGTCTTAACGTGCTTTTCGAGGCACGGGGGTAAGACCGCCAAATTCCAGACTCCGGGCTGAAACTGAGAATGTCTTAACAGAAGAACTCAGGTACAAATTATGCCCGACCCGGGGATCGACCCGGGACCCCAAGCGCAGCCGTCGCTTTAAAGTGCGACGTACCAACCACTGCGCCACCGAGGCAATCTCTAATACTATCTCTAGGAATAAACATTTTATGCTTTTTTATAATGCCGTAACTGTTTCGTAGATCGAAAATAAAGCATATAAAAAGTGTTTTGAACTCATTTCTGGAACAATCGGGCTACCACAAAATAATTAATTCGATAGATATATTCCATTATGTGTAATTAAATATTGGTTAAAAATCACATTTCGATAACCAAATGAGGTGGTTAGGACTGCTATTACGAGTACTATCTACGAGTAATATACTGCTAGTAACGCCTAGCTCATGCAACAACAACATAGTTATACTTACCGGTTTATGTTATTTTACAAAGGTTTAAAAAAAATTTAGAGTTTCACAATTGCAGACTGTATAAAAGTGTTGTGTACCTATGATATTGAAAAAGTAATAAACAACCTATTTATATTGACTGACCGGATGGCGCAATCGGTAGTGACCCTGCCTCTTACGCCAAAGGTCGTGGGTTCGATCCCCACCCTGGACAAACATTTGTGCGATGAACACTTGTGTTTGTTCAGTGTCTGGGTGTAATATATGTATTTAAGTATATATTTGTGTTCCTCTGTTGTCTGATATCTGTAACACAAGTGCTTAAGCTACTTAGTACGGAATCAGGTCAACCTATGAGATGTTGTGAGCATTGTTAATTAATTATTAATTAAATGCTAGTTCCCGACTGCAACTTCATAGGCTTTGTAGGTTTATGTAATAGATATTACTCGTAGATTGAATATCGGAAGGTTATGACGATTTTTCAGCAATGAAAAATGAAATGTAGTTAATATAACAGGTACATATAAGAATCCGAATCCAAATCATTGCCGTGTGGTTCCCGGCAGAGTAGAATAGGCCACCCTCACTCTTACCGAGGTGTCGTAAAAGGCGACTAAGGTAAAGCTGCTGGCATGATCATTAGCACCCAGAAAAGGAAAACTCTGCATTTATATCAAAACCCTCGCCAACCCGTCTGCCAAGCGTGGTGAGTATGACAATTACCCCTCATGTGATTGAGGGAGGCCCGTGCCCAGCAGTGGGGACTTAAATGGGCTGATGATGATGATGATGATATAAGAATCCATGTTAGATTTAGTAGGTACAAGTGTGAAGACACAGGGAATTATGAACTTATAGGTACAAATGTTTTTGGGATCTATTCAACCATCATCCAAAAACAATAAATATAATGATTTACCTGTAAAGGATTTATAATGGTGGTGCACCGAAGTTACAAAGCGTAAAAAAATTGCAAATAATGATTACATGTTAGACGCGTTTAACGATCAATTTAATTCAATGTTAATCGTCAAGTACGTAACTAATTCTACAATATAACAGTAGAAAATGTGATACACAAGTAAAACACAATAACAATTGCTAGTAATTAATGTAAAATATGAGCACAATTAAAAATAATTGCCAAATAAATAAGTCCTACCTACAAAATAATCATAAACGCACATAAATACGTTTACCCCGTGTCTGCACTTCAGAATAAGTTGCTACAGTTGTTTATTATCAATAACTTTCATTTAATATCGGGAAGATTTGATACGCCTTCGCGGCCGATGCACGAAGACGTATGAGCGTATTAGGAATTCAACTTCTACTAAAATTATAATCATGTATATTTTAAGGTGACCACGTAAGCGAAATATTGATTCACGCCAAAAGCGGTCACTTTTGGCGTAAATCATTTTTTCGCATACAAAAACGGACCCAACATTTGTGCATGGTTATTTAATAAATAGTATAGTGTTTGCCGAGAGGTTGTTACCCCGAAATTGTTTAAAATAGACCCGGTTTAGTAGCTAAAATTTAAAATCGATTGGCGTCGCTAGCGTGCCCTATCCGTCAGCTTAAGGAACAACCTCCAAACTATCGGACCAATTTGAATATTCTTGTACCAGTAGAAAGTTACGGTGTCTCTGAGTTACATTACTACAGGAATAATATGTCTCAGTACACTCTATTCTTTGGTACTACTACGGAAGTAAAGCATTTAGTCCACGCAAGAAATGATGCGAGCGGGATGCTAGCTACAAATGACGTCGTAAACCAGAATGTTAATAATATTCTTGTATCAATGTTTGTTTACTTCAAATTTTAAGAGGCTTGGTATCCTATGTCTGTAATGAGTTTGAGCCATTTGCATAATTGTATAGAATACGAGTATTTTAGCTATCTACCATCTGATTATGTAAGTATTTTTGAATGAACTATCTAAATTAAAGTTATTTTTTTATTTAATTAATTTTATCTCAATTGAATTAAGTAGACTGGAATAACAAACATTTGCAAACCATTTAATGTACATAAAATTTAAAAATGTTTCTTTAGGATATTTATTCCTATTCCTGCGAGTACATTCAGACCCAATAAGTGTGTTTATAATGTAGGTACTTGTATGTGCGTAAGGATGAGTGGAATTCTCACTGTGAACTTTCTCTGAAGATAGCTTTCGATCGATGTCACAAGTGTTTTAAATTCCTAAGCAATCTTCAAACTGTGTAGTTCATATTATTTGTAGAACTACTTGTTGAAAATATTTGTACCTACGTAGGCACATAGATAATACTGTTTGATGCTAGATGCATTTTATTCAGTATTTGATTACACATATGCATTACAGTGTATAATGATGTTATTGGCGAAATGGTAAAGAGTAATTATTGTGCCAAATTTTAAAGATTAAGCTTTGCTGCCTACAGTTTGTTTAGGTAGGTACCTATGTGAACAGTTCAACGATCTATTGATCGTCGCTGCTTTTATATAATAATTTATGTATAAGTACAAATATTTGAATTTTACTCATATTGATGTTGTTAAATGATGGGTATTAGAAAATAAGTTAATAAATAAAGTCAACATGAAATAAAATATTACGAAATTAATTCAAATAATCTTACCGAAATCGAAGTGTTTAGTAGTTAAAAATTTAAAACAAAAACAATATCAACACAAAGTTCCAAGCATTTCTAAAAGTTCTGCTATAGAAAGTTATTGTCACAAACAATCGTAGAGACTCGTGTCAAAAATCACTTTTGGAAACCATATCACGTCACTGACGGTCCTTAAAGTCCGCATAGGGTCCCGAGGGTGTGGCGCTGATGGGTTTCACGCACGGGTGTGTAGTTGCGGGGCTATGTAGTGTTGCGCGTGTGGAGCGAGTTCGTCGCGGTCGCGGGCACAGTGCGGAGCGAGTGGCGTGTGCGCTGCAGGAAGAGCCGCGCTGGTGTGAAGTTTGAAGGCGGCCGCGATCACTTTTGCACCTTAAGCTGGACTGATTCGCCCCACCTTGTGATATTGTTTCTGATAATTAACTCATTTTAAGGTTGTGCTCTTCGGTTCCGCGAGTTAACTGAGTGATTGCGTTGACATTTTACAAAGAGTAAGGACATGTTTCAAGGTGTCATCTTTATGAAATATTTCAGTAAAATTTTACGCTATTGATCTATTGTTTGGTCCATTTATCACTAGCTATATGCCCATTATCGTGCGTGTAGGTAGGTATTTATTATTGCGTAGCCTAGATCTTTTTGAGGAAGTCATATAAATTAGGCTGTAAAGTTAATTGCAAAATATCATAGAATGGAACAAAGCCATTAACAAGGATTGGTAATTTCTCACAAATTATCCACATCTAAGCCTATTGTTATCGTTTATATATTATCATTTGAGAGTTTGAATGCTTTTGAATTCATCTGACTTTTTTCACTTACTTGGCGATCCGGAAAAAACTGCGGAACTGCGGTCTTTATTCCCCCTAACAAGACTCTAAAAGCCCCCTAAGGGCATTAGCCATCAAAAAGGAACTCTAACTGGGTACCTAGACTTTCTTTTTTTATGTATATTACAGTGTTGCCCGATTGGACTTAATGATGCTTCCCGTAGGAATAAGAGATTAACCGTAGTAAACCGTTGTTTACCATCAAATGTAAACGAAGTGTAGCATTTATTTGCTACTCAGTTTATTCTTAACTTACAAACATAACTATACATTTTTTCTTTATAATGTTAGTATCCGAAGAAAAAACAAACACATTTACTCAAACGGCCACATTTCTAAGCAAAATATTCAAAGTACCTAAATAAAGTAATTTGTATTATATGTAAATTGGAGACACTGATGATTTTGATGTTAGAGTAATGAACTGTTTAAAATTTGTCTGCGTCATTCAATAGGTATTCTGAATTTATCGGAGAAATTAGAAATAAATAGCTTTATTTTACACACAACATAAAGCTTAAATAATATTAATTTACAGTAGGTACCTAAATTAAAAATACATAAGAAGTAATTAATAACTTTTTTTCGGAGATATGAATTAGATGTTATGATTCAGTGGCAAACCGATTGCTCTATTCTACGAGGTGCTACGACGCTACGACCGTAGCTAACGGACTACTATGTGGCTTCCTCCAAGGCAAATATGAGAAATGTGTTGCCACCACTATAAATTCGTCATTTTTTAACTACTACAAATATACTTTAAGGGTATTAAAATAGGGTTTTTACTGGATTGCTACCATGTATCCTATTTTTACCCGACTACGGCAAAGCAAAAGGAGGGTTATGATTTTGACAGGCTATGTATGTATGTATGTATTTGAGTTTCCGATAATTCGGCGCTCTTTCTTGCGCCATGGCCACGGTGTTACGGCGCTTGCAACTCTCCGAAACACAAAAATAAGGTACATTGTAGTAATCCCGTAAAGAACTCTTATAATGTTAGTGATCATGAGAATTTAAAACAATAAACTTATATATTAATATTTTTCTCTAAGTAGCATAGGGTGAAATACTAATCGAAAATTTCGTCTTCTCATACACAATTGATCAGTGGATTTATGCAATTTGTATGGGGAGGCGTTTTTTATTCATACTTTACCATATTTCTTACAATGAAATGTTCATATTAAAGTATACGAACTACCCTCAAAATATTTGCACCAACTAATTAAAAAATAAGGGCGTATAGTAATAGTTTCATTGTTAAATTTAGGGCAAATCGTCTTTCCTGGTAGGGCCATGTAATGAGAAGAGGGGAAGAACATGTAACCAAAAGAGTGATGAGTATTATTAATATAAGTGGATGGAGGAAGAGAGGACGACCGAAATAGAGATAGATTGTGTGAAGAATGAAATGATGGGATTGGATGATTCGATGACCAATGACAGGGACGTATGGAAAAGGAAGACATACTGCGCTGACCACAGATAACCTGGGAACAGGGCAGGAGGTAAATCCTTACTTCCTTACTAATATTATAAAGGCGAAAGTTTGTTTGGATGCATGTATGGATGTTTGTTCCTCTTTCACGCAAAAACTACTAAACGGATTTTAATGAAACTTTACAGTAATGTAGCTTATAGATCAGAATAACACATAGGCTATAAAAAGACGCAGACGAAGTCGCGGGCAAAAGCTAGTGAGTAATAATTTCTTCATCGAATTAAAAAAAAAATATTGGCGCTTTGGTACATACATCTCTGCTGTCCATTTGTTGGAAAAAAAACTTCCAAAATAACTTATAAACCTTAGTTTGCCTACATCCATACTTAAAGTAATGATTGAGACTTACTCATACGTTGATATTGCCTTGGCCTTGGTAGCCGAAAATCAGATGGAAGACATTAGGGTATATCTGGACCGCGGAGCTAATAGAAGAAAGATATGTTCATTCTTAAACAAGAATGACAGCCTAGGTGGCGTTATTCTGCATTACTTACTATAAACCCGGGTTGGATGCGCACGCACTGTCCGCACCGGTTGACAGGCAACCTTATCCCCCTTATTACAAATCGCGAACTAATACTCCCGGAACAAAATTCGTGCCGGCACCTTTTAACATTGCGTGCTAGGACGGGATGACATGAGTTTTGGTACGGTAATAATAAGGTAGTATGTGTCGCTGTTGGATATCAGACAATGAAGCTAATGACTTAACTACTCTAACAGAACTAATCTCCGTCAGATTTGTGGTCACTAACTGGGTTTTGAATACTCTCACAAATGGCATGTGTCATAAATTGTGTACAGGTTCGAGCTAATAAGGAGATTAGTGGCAATCATCACAGCGCACTCCAGGCCTGAGAAACGATCATAATTTTGCTTAGAAAAGATTGGCTTTAGCTTGCGACTTCATCCGCGTGATATAGTTATAATAATATCCTCTAATTATTAAGCTACGGCGGCTAATCTCAACGATCAGCCACGTACGCAGGATATGTTATAGTACTCAAGGTTGTGCGCAAACACAAGAGCACTCAATATTCTCTTCTCTTACCCTCACATTCCGATGGAACACCAACGTGACCCGACCAGAGAGGGATTGGGCGCAGGACCAACGGCTGTTTTCCGAGGCACGGGGGCACAATACCGCCAATTTCCAGACTCCGGGCTGACATTAAGAATTTCTTAACGAAATCTTAGCTACAATTTTTTTTTCGACCCGGGGATCGAATCCGGGAGCTCTTCCGCAGCCGTCGCTTCAAAGTGCGACCCACTAACCACTGCGCCACCGAGGCAGTCATGCAGTGATATAGTTAATTATGTTACAAAAATCCTCATCTTAGCGTGTAATTCTCCGTTGTGTTCAAAGCTGTCGCTTTCTAGCCCGGGGTACGCTTAGTCCATGATTCAGGAATTGGGGAGTCTGACAATTACAATGAAACGATTGCCGTCTGTCCTTCGCAACCCTTTTGACAGGAGAACCAGACCAACTGAATCATTACACGTGTCAGAAACTATACTAAACGTGCAGATTTCCTCACGATGTTTTCCCTCATCGCCGCTGAGCGAATGGTAGAAATACGCACTTAGATTTGAAAGATCATTTTACAAATTGCATGTTTTTTCTGTATCATTTCATTCATCAAACCTTATCTCATTTTAGATCGGTTTGGGTTTTTAAAAATTTCATACGAAGTTTTACTGTCCTGTTGGTCTATTGGTTTAAGTACCGGCCTGTGATCCCGGGGTCCTGGGTTCGATTCCCGGGTCGAGCGAAAAGTATGTTTTCGGACATAGCTCAGGTTTGTAATCACCAATCCGCATTTGGCAAGCGTGGTGATTAAGCCCAATCCCGTCATAGTAGATCGCTACTACGATGGGATTAGGCTTAATCATTAACTTGATTTCTATGATGGAAGCCTTTGCCCTGCAGTGGGACAGTTTATAGGCTGATACTTTTTTATTTTACGAAGTTTTGGCGCCACACAAGCTTTGATATTGATGTGATATTTTGTTTGACAAGTTTTTACATAGTAGGACAGGACTTTTACTATGCTTTAAGTGTGTTAGAACTACAAAGTATTATTTTACCAAATGTGGATTCTACTTCTAGTTTTCCTACGCCAAGTATAAATATTGATGTGTGGACCTTCTGTCGTAGTAAGCAGAGCCATTCAATAAAAAGATAGTGTTTTGCATTTGCTGTCCAGAGCTTCTTGAACTTATAGGGCTGCGCACTAACTCGAAGTCTTTCAGACACCCCAGCTTATTCTTTTTACCGCACGCAAAGACTAATTATAGACGAAGCGCATTTTCCATTAGAACATGTCAACTATTTAATAATTTGGCAAAAGTAAATTTCGACATTGAGTTGTTCAACACTTCAGTTTCGAAATTGAGTGTACTGAATGATAACTTTTTTTCAAATGTCATTTAATTTCTTTTTGTTTTTTTCCTGCTAATGTCAGATGACTTGATCAATTTCAATGTTTCTTCTTCTAAGAGTGGCAAATACGTTGTTCGTTTTGTTTGCTATTTAGTAACTTTTTCTTTCTTAACATTACCCACTTGCATTTCTGATAAACAACCAAGTGATTATCAGTGAAAACTTGTAATTGGCCCTCAATGTTTTTTTTTCTGTGACTGTATCCCTAAATTTAGCTGTAAGTTTTCCAAAAACTTGTAAAGTAAAATAAAATAAATAAAATAAAGATTTTACTTATTCTGCCAAGACCAATCTCGAAATCTAACATGCTACCGCAAGATACTTATATACATGTTAATGCAACATGCGTATACCTTGCGGTACGTCACTGCATTACTGCATATAAGAAAAGTTCCAGAAGTAGCCCCTTGTGGCATTAAAAAACGCACGGAACGGGATAGCATGAGCTTTAGTGTGGTAATAACCCAAGACTGCGTATTATAATAAGGTGGCACGTGTTTTACATTCATACACCCCTCGTAATTAAGGTTATAGGTAGTTTGTGTACTAATTAAACTTATCGTTCTTTTTTGTTGAATAAGGTTTAGTAGGTATCCTACGTACCGTATCTTTAATATGAATGTGAACATCTTTATGCGGTGTTTATGTATGAGTTTTAAATACGTAATTAAAAGTACATTTTTTGTCCACATTTTATCTACGTCATTGCCTTATTGCAAAGTTCTGTATAACAACTAACTTAAGGTGACGGGTAGGGCACACTAGCGATGCCAATCGATTTTAATTTTAAGCTACTAAACTGGATCTATTTTAAACAATTAAACTTTATTAAATAACCATGCACAAATGTAGGGCCCGTTTATGTACGCGAGAAATTTATTCAAGCCAAAAGCGGCCACTTTTGGCGGTAATCCAAAATTTCAGTGCAAAAGCAGACCAAACAGTTAACTATAAGTATTAAATAAATAAAATAGGTGTTTGCCGAGAGGTTGTAACCCCGAAATTGTTTAAAATAGATCCGGTTTATTCGCTAAAAATTAAAATCGATTGGCGTCGCTAGTGTGCCCTACCCGTCACCTTAATTAGCCGTTAAATTACCAGCCTAGTCTCTTTACTAAACAGCACCATTCAACTAATGGACTGGATGATATAAATTTCAATTCCAACTAAAAATAAAGAATGTTACCAATCGATCGATAGCCGATCGAGGGTATCGATCAAAGTCGATCGAAGTTGTTCGACTGGACTGGCGAAGTAATAAATAATCAATGGATCTGGTCTTTCTGATAATTCTATCGATAAGTATAGATCGTTGTTAACTAATTCACTCTACGATCGACGGCTTCGATCGACGACCGATCGATTGGTCTGATAACAGAACGTATGGAACCCTAGATGTAAACATGTTTTTGCTGTGGTGTTAATTTGCAATCAATTGTTTCTCATTTATTTAATGTAACTATTTTTTCATGTATTCATGTCAATTTGAATGTCAAAATTTAAAAAGAGGTATCATTTGCATTGGAAGCGTCTTAATTAGCCATTAGTTTCAAAGCTACACAATGTCACGTTACATGCAATGCGTTGTTTACATGGAATAACATAGTGTGGTCCCCCCCCACTAAATGGAATGGAATAAAATACGTGATACTGTCACCCGGCAAACTTCGTTCTTCCCGATTTCTTTTTCTAGGGCTGATTTTTTGATATTGTATAACTATTCTGCTATTGCGGGTTCAAAGATAATAAAAATATTTCCAGCCATTCTTATGTGTGTTGTTCTGCGGTGAGCAATCCGATGGACACCGCTAAAAAGTTTATAAATTGAAACCTGACTACAACAAACGTTAAAAAATGTTTGTTACAGGTAGTATAGTAACCAAAAGTAAAAAGTGAGTTAGGCCCGATTTGACCGATCTTTATCATCATCATCATCATCAGCCCATTTAAGTCCCCACTTCTGGGGCACGGGCCTCCCTCAATCACATGAGGGGTAATTGCCATACTCACCACGCTTGGCAGACGGGTTGGCGAGGGTTTAGATATAAATGCCGAGTTTTCCTTCTCTGGGTGCTGATGATCATGCCAGCAGCTTTACCTTAGTCGCCTTTTATCCGTGGATACATTTATGGTATAACGTCAGATTTGTAAGTATAATTTGACAGCGCTATACCATAGATTTAATATCGGGTTAAGATTGGTCTAATCGAGTCTAAGGGAGTTGCCACACTGGGGAATTGCGGGCGTTTCCCAACGCGCTGCGCAGCGTTCACGCCGCGGATGCGCAACGGATTCGCCGGCGTGTTTCTTCGTGACCGCCACAATAAAAAAAAATGCGTTCGCACTGTATCCACGGCGAATCCGTCGCGCATCCGTTGCGTATGCGCGCGACGTGGTCGCTTCGTCATCGCTCCGCTTTTAAAACGCTCACAATACGCCCCAGTGTAGCAACTCCCTAAGACGTTTAAAAAGCAGGCTTTCCGCGACTGTAGCATTTCCAATCCTATCCTATTAAATAAGCACTAACTTTATCATTAATTGATATAATGTTAGGATAGTCTGTTTTCTCAGTCTTTAGCAATAATTGGTCTAATAAACCGTTCCAATTATCGTTTATGATTAATGCTACTGGCTTGGACAATATGTACTTATTAATTACTCTCTCAGCCAGTCACGCAGCGAGCCGCTCCCGGTGACAACTATACCGTGATGGTTCCGGCCTTAATCTTATTTTTTTCCATTTATCCTTTGTTATGGACATGAAACCAATGTCGTAATTACGATCATCTTCCTCTTGGATAATTGATGTCGCATCGCAATTACCAGTTTATACATCAGTATTTTTATATCGTTTTAATGCCGAAGCCCTCATAGATATCATGGCTAGTCCCTTAAGCTTGTTATAGGTCATCAATATAACCGTAACAAATATCAGCTTTTTCATACATTATTATGGATATTCAATTTTGTATGGAAGCTGTTTTTTTTGCCTATATTTTCGATATAACATACCTAAGGGACTTTATTTTTGATATCAATAATGAGGGTTTTTAAAATAATGGTGTAAAAAAACCAGGCAGTTGGAGTGAGAGGTAACATTAGAAGATATAAGTAGGTAATCGAATAACTTTGTCAAATTTTGACGAAATAAAGTCTTTCAGTTCTCGATTAACTACACAAATCAATTTTCTTTGATCTGTGGCTAACTTTTTAACTTACGTAAATTGTGTAAGATTTTTTAAAATGTTGATAGAGCTGTAATTAACGAATGAACGATTAACGAAGTTAATTTTTCGATTTGTGTCCACCTATAATAATTGAATGAATGAATGAATGAATATACTTTTATTGCACTCAAAATAAAGTATGAAAACTTAAAAACTAATTAATTGTGTGCTTGGAGGGTGAACCAAACTGTAGAACTCCACCAGTATGACCGTAATAACGTTTCTATTTTTATACTAATAACTACATAATTTAAGTTACTTTTCCATGACATAATAGTAAGCTGACTCTATGTAACTAAGATATCTACCTGAGAATATTTAAAACTTATTAAGTTCCCCTCAGTGATGTTCGTGACAGACGTACCTACCTACCAACAAACAAGTTAGTAAATAAATAATGAGGACCTTTGTTTCGGACCAATAAAATAACTACAACACGCTTACCGCAAAACTCTAATCAGCGCATTTTAAGTGCCTCATTATGAGGTTCAACTTGGGCAAATTAATTAAGAAGTCACCTGCCTTATGCCGTCAAAATATTACGTGTAATTATTCGGTACCCAAAAGTTTTGAAACCTTTTTATGGACGCGTTCTTACTTCCTTAATAAATAAAATGCGCTTTACGTATACCCTGAAGCTCTTATCTATCGACGTGCGTACTACAGGAAACTTTTATGCGATCCATTACCTTCTCCTCAATTAGGACATATGTATAATGGTTGCGATATAACGAAGTTACTCGCGTCGTTCGCAGTATGTAGGTAGTCAAATATTTGGCGTCAGTTTAATTTTTTGCGCCTCTGCAGTAAAATACGGACGGAGTGATGCCATGGGCATACCCAGAACGGCAAAAACATATCCATTGTACGAGTACATCATCTTAACAACCGCGGATGGAATTAATTGATAAAAACTGTTTTTGCTTAAACTTGACCGCTGCTAATGTCTACGCAAACTACTTCATCGGCGGCTGTAAATTAACTAGTGGTAAACTGCGTTATCTCTAGTAGGTATGTACCTTATACCCAATATTCATTATTTTGCAGTATGTGGAAAAGTACTCATAATAATATCAAGTCAAACGACGAGTAGTGCAAATAGAATTGTGACAGACGACAGACGTGAATAAGTTATTTTAGCCCAGTTTTCTCAATCACGTTGTTTACAGCGCGCTTTGTGAATGAGTGAGTGAGGCGAGTGACTCGCGTCGAGAACAATACAGATTAGAGATGTGGCCTCGTGCGTCCCGCGGCGGGAACCGGTCCGCCAAGGTGAAGGTGGGCAAATGGCCCGCGCGCCCGCAAACGCGCGCCTCGTAAATCGCTCGATTACGAGAACAGCGGTCACTTTTGACATGTCGCTTTTAAAGTGTGTTTATAACAAAGGCATCACGAGATATAATATTGGGTCATGGTCATCATCATGTTAGTACGTACAGAAGTCGTAAGTCAACAAGTTACTCAAATGCGCGAATTCGCGATTTACATAAATATTATGCAATGCTAATAAATCATTGTGTTGTAAACAAGATCAGGATAAAAGTTTAATTTAAAAACTTGTTTTAAAACAATAGATTTCCCAAAGTGTTTTTCGGGAGCTTTTTGCCATCTTAATCATTATCTTACATGCCTAGGTATACCCAGGATTTTACATTTGATTTAGAGGAAAACCTCAAATATCTATAAATCATATTACGTACAACAATATCCTTTCGGAATGTAATTAATGTTAAGCTAGGTACTTACTCGTAGGTATACCAAAATAAAAAACTTGTATCTACTTATCGTTTTTTAAAGTAATTTTAAAGAAATCAAAATACTAATTAGGAAGATTTATTACGAAGTTATAGTGGTACTTATGTTATATAAATTTAAAAACGTATAGGTAAAATATTACCATAGAAAGTTGTTTGCATTACGCTTTCTCCGTTTCAAAGCAAGGATCAACAAAACACCAAATTGCTTTGAGTCATAAAGTAGGTTTCTAAAACTACTTGTAGATAAAAAATATTTGTAGCTGGCGGCCAACTCGGCTGTCAATTTATTATTAAAATTGCTAGCAGGCTTTCTTGCGTAGTATGCAGGAAGAAGTTGCACGTATCCAGAAATCCCACGATGGTCTTACGAATGACGCGCCTGGGTCTTTCGAGATTGTTTTTACAAGACCGCCAATTTCCAGATTTCAGGCTGACACTTCGAATTTCTCAACGGGAAAACTCAAAACAAATTTTGGCTCAACCCGGGGATCGAATTTGAAAATCTCAAGCGCAGCGACTGCGCCACCGTGGCAATAATAATTATTATTATTTAGCAACTATTAACTAAATAGTACAAAATATGAAATGGCCGTGCGTGAGGCGGACTCCTCAGCGGAGAATGCTCGATAGGCAAATTGAGCTTGATTGAATAATAAACTAGGGACAGCAGCGCAGGAAGCCGGCCCAGCCGACTGATCAACTAATTGATTAATTACTAAATCGCGAAAGGTTTTCGCAATCAAAACTATCAACTTTTTCCCGGTGTCAACAAAACAGTTGAGACAATTTAGTATTTTTGAATGTAGTAGTTATAATTAATTATTCTTGTGTTGAGTGAAATGATGTTTTAAGCTTATGATGAGGATTATGTGGTTGTGTCGGAATGCGCATGAAAAAGCGAGCAATGTGCTTTCTGGAGGTCCCAAAACTATCAATGCGGTGACGTCTGGATTTAAGAATCTAGCAGAGTTCCAATTAATCCTAGACAAGTGGATCCCTATTGGACTGCGCCAAAAATTGACAATGTTGATCGAAGTCTGTTAAGGTGAAGAGTGGGGTACACTAGCGACGCTAATCGTAATTTTTAGTTACTAAACCGGATCTATTTTATACAATTTCGGGGTCACAACCTCTCGGCAAACACTTATACTATTTATTAAATAACCATGCACAAATGTTGGGTCCGTTTTTGTACGCGTATATATAAATGTATACTTATACATTTATATATACGCGTACAAAAACGGACCCAACATTTGTCCAAACAACAACAATTTCGGGGTTACAACCTCTAGAGGTTGTAACCCCGAAATTGTTTAAAATAGATCCGATTTACTAGCTAAAAATTTAAATCGATTGGCGTCGCTAGTGTGCCCACCCCGTCACCTTAGGTTTGCATAATTAAAGCAATAATTGTCTAATGTTTCAAGCAAATTTATCACTTTGACGCAAAAAGGCTTATACGAATGTAAATAGATAGATATGCCATTTAGATTGCAGACAACAAAAAAGGGTTATAAAAACGTTTTCTAGGTAGGTACATGTCCTTGTAGAAACTCGATAGAAATTGAGAATTTTGGAATGATTTTCCTGATATTGAGCTGACACGAATATCTACAAATTTAATCGTAGGTATTCAGATATTTTGAGATAGATAGATAGATAATGAATTTGATTGAATCAAAATAGTATAGGTGTACCTATAATAATGTCGATGTACTGTAGTACATCAACATTAATAATGCAAAACAATAAGTTAGTACTTGTCCGAGCTCATGTGTGCCGCAGCGATACAGAATTGCAGAAATCACTGAGTTTCAGCTGTCGCCAATAGAGTGGAAGAAACCGCAAAGTGCGCATGAAGATACCTGATATAATGTTCAATTAATACATTTTCATACAAATAATATTAAGTTCCATATTAATAATAATAAAAAAAACAATATTATCAATACGTATGTCCGATATCTTTCGTCCTCAGAATCTCATCCTTTAAAAAACTTCTACAACAAGTGTGAAGAGATGCCTAAAACGTGATCGTCGTCTGTAAGATAATGAAATGCCATGACGAGCTATATTTAGATTGAGCAATGCACCGGCACATTTCGATTTTACTGGCTCACCCGACCGGTTTTTTTTTCAAGTTTGATAGTAAAAAGTAGAGCGCGCTATCAGCCACCTACTTAAGCAGTGCAAATATAAAATAAATGTAGATTTAATTGTAAATAAAAGTGTAATTATTTAAACTACATGACTAATTTTACATTAGGCTCGAATTTTAGTCATAAATTATGCTTTTGCTTAAAACGTATGTAAATATTCAATTCGAAATGTTGAGCACCTACTTAATTAAACATAAACGCATTTCAAAATCCGAAAATTTTTAATTTTATTTTAAATCATATTGACTTACCCTTTTTTATCTCACCTAAATCAATAGCAAATTTCAGTAGGTCCTCGGATTAAAAGGACGTCCCGCTCACCAGGAAACCGGTTTGAATTATTATTTTATCAAATTGATGACTCTAAGAAAAACTGTTGAATCTTCATAAGTAAATATATCTAGCTGATTCCCAAGCCCCAAGTTCTCAACGCCTTCGCCACCAGCAAGTAATTATAGCCGTGGTGATAATGAAACATTTTCACAATTACTCGCGATTGAGACCTGACGTCCGTCAATGTTGATTGGATTTTTCCTGCTAGTTTTTTGAAAGTCTATTCAAGTATACCTACTAGTTCTTACGATATAGCTACTTCTATGTAGGTACATGCACAATGCGTTAGTATTTAGTAGCATGTAGCATGATTGGTTTTGTGCCTTATTTGGTAAGTAACTTGGTTATGCGTAGCTTCAAAAAACTAATTGTGTGTTAGAATAACGGTTCTAAACAGAAAGTTCATGGTTTCGTATTACAAATTTCAGTAGTTAGTACCAACGCCACGTATTCGGACAAAGGCTTACACTGTAACATACTCGTACAAGTACAATTTAATACAAATGAACATCCTTAAGAAACTTTCATAGAAAGTGCTTTGTTTTTGTGCATCAAACAATAATATCAAAAATGATAAAAGTATCATTCACTACCAAAGCATGTAATTATCTGGCATTTAGGGACTTGTGCATTTTTTTTGGCCAATCTTGTTATTCCAAAATTGCAAATGAGTGATTAGTAAACAAAACTTTGGCTCCAAAACAAAAGAGCATAACATTGTATGTTCTGCGTCACGCGGCCAACATTGACACAGCGAGTGCCGCATGATTTATGAGTTGTCAGCCTGTGTGTGCGCGCGCGTAGATACCACAGATACTGTCAGCGCTCTGGAGAGCTCGTGTCGTCGGAGTCAATACTACCTTCCTGCCGTTTGGTTATTTATTGCATTTGTAGGAAGGGCATAGAGTAACTTAAATACTGGGTAGCAAGGGTTTTCTGACGCGGACACGCGTCACAACTAGAAACTTACTCTCAAATTAAGATAGTAGCAAGTTTACAAGTAGGTAGATATCTTTATGATTTACAAATAGCCCTAGATACATTTTTGCATCATCATCCGCGAGAGCAAGAAAGCGTCAACGTTCTAAACAGAGGACCTAATTTTAAGCAAACGTTACGACCGAATCGGAGTTTCCTTCTCTTTTACACGCGCTGGTGTGTCTTCTTTGTTTGAATGCGACAAGTATTTTCTCGTTCGTTACGGGATGGCTTTAAATTAAGCAACCTGGTCCCTTTGAATATATGTAGGTACTCTAAGACTGGTCCACAAATAGGTATAAAAAGTTTATTAAGTAACTAGTTAAATTTAAAAACGACGTTGGGCTTTATATTTATCTACGAGTATGTAGAATCTGTGTGGAATATATTTTCATTTTGTAGCAGTATACTGGTGGGTGGCTCTCCCGGCCCTCCTTCGTACGGCGTACTTCTTCCGCCAATTTGTTCAGTAAATTGTTATACTTTGTATTAAACAATAAGAAATGCCTAATTTAATATTATGTAATACTTAATAATAATTATGGAATACATAACATGATATTAATTATAATAAAAATAATACTGTAATCTTCATTGACTTTAATCAAAAAATATTAATTTAGCCTATTCTATTTTATATCTTTTGAATAAATATAATTGAATGAATAATTAATTTAACTACTTTAAAATTTGCATACCCTTGCTGGGCCTAATATAGTGCAGCACATTTAATTTTAAGACCTGTATGTATTACTTGCCTATATTATGCAAATAAATGAATTGTATTGTATTGTATTGTATTTGTAAAAAAACCTGATGGGGTGGCAATTTACTCTATCGAGATGTTCAAGTGAACATTAGTGTTACATAGAACTTCTATGTATTAGTTCGTGTTTTTTTATTGCCAGTGTATGTCCGATTTATCCGAATTTGCAATTATCCGAATCGACCCCGGTCCCAATTAATTCTGATAATGCGCGTTCTACTGTATTAAATTTCAGCTTAGAACATTAAAAAGGATGGTAAACATTTTTATCAAAAAACGTTTTGTCATACAAGGTCAGCATTTACGCAGAACTAGTCATTTGATCACATTAGTTTTATTCGTGAGTACCTACACATACCTAGGAAGGTAGGTACGTGTTTCTTAAGTAGATACTTAAAAAAATAACATGTTTTATTTAAATTTAAATTTAATTTAGCTTGTAAGGTACTCGTATGTAAGGATTAAATACACGTGTATTGTGTGCCACTTTTTTACCTTAAAGAGCCTGTCTCTCACAACACAGGGCGACCTTATGAACAGCCCTATATTTTTTCTTGTAATAGTGTTTTTCCTGAATACATTTTTTTTTAAGTAAGTAACACACTTAAAAATTTCATCTCGTGTTCAGGCGGGACTCGAACCCACACCTTCCACAATCCGAGTGAATGTTCTACCAATTAGACCACTGAACGCGTTAATAAGCCGACGAAATTTGTAAGTGCTTGATTCGACATGAGCTGTCGATAGTCTCATCAATATTGTAGGTATATTTTACAATACCCAGTGGAAATATTATTACAAATATTTGACCACCAGTTAAGATGAGACTGCTAAATCAAAAGTTGATATTTTTTATAGCATTGCAATTTATTCTTAAGTAAATAACACACTTAAAACCCGCCTGAACACGAGATGAAATTTTTAAGTGGGTTATTTTATTTACTTAAGAATAAATTGCAAAAGAATACTATAAAAAATATCAACTATTTCATTTATTTATTTTTATTTTATGTATTCTTTTATCTCATCATCATCATCATCGTCAGCCCATTTAATTCCCCACTGCTGGGGCAGGGGCCTCCCTTAATCACATGAGGAGTATTTGCCATACTCACCACGCTTGGCAGACGGGTTGGCGAGGGTTTTGATATAAATGCAGAGTTTTCCTTCTCTGGGTTCTGATGATAATGCCAGCAGCTTTACCTTAGTCGCCTTTTACGACACCTCGGTGAGAATGAGGGTGGCCTATTCTATTCTGCCGGGGACCACACGGTCTTTTATCTCATATCGTTTTCAACTGTAGGTATGTGGCCTCATATAAATTAGTATGAATGAAATATTTATTTCTTTTTTATGTACCTTTTTCTTGTGAAAATGTAGACGTTTCACTAATTAAATGTCTCAATTTACATAGAACATCCTCTGTTTTTTAAAGGTGGTAAAAAGTAGGACATTTAGATAGGGCCATTATATTCGTTTACTACTCAAACCCGTTCATTGTTTGTTTTTTATTTGCTGAGTATGAAAATTACAAGAAACATTAGTGTAGTATATATATATATATATATATATAGGTATTGATTACTGAATAAATTGTTTTCTTTGTTTCTGAAAAAATACAAACGAATATAAAAATACCTAAATAAACAAAAATAATAAATAATTCACAATTGCAGCTGCTTAATTCAATAATTCCAACAGCACATAGAGTTTGGGAAATCTATAAAAATGTAGTCACTGTTTGAGTATAGGTACCTACGAGTATACCTTCCTATCACAACTAATCACAGTGCAGTGGATCTTGCGATAATTCATTAGCATCACTTCATCACACGTCTTTTACAAAGTTTTCGGATTTTGTCGACAAGTCTTCCAAATTTAACTTCGGGTCAAAAATGTTTTGATAAAAACATGAAGAAGCCGTCGACTTTTGCAATATTCGGCGAATGAGTAAGTGAGATGCTAATGGTGGACGCGAAAAGCGACGATCTAAACAGCGGCGCGTGCGCGGCCTATTAGCGAGGACTCACCGGTCGGTCTGATGTGCCTCCTGCTTGCTTCTTTTGATGATGGGTGTTCCGCCACAGGTGTGGCTATGAACCAAAACTTTGGTGAGAATGAAATGAACTTAACACTAGAGTCGCCTCTGGAAACACTCTCACGAGAGTGTGAGCGGGTGATCATTCGTAACAACCTATATATTATGACGGAGGCCTCGAGAAATCAACAACGTCGATCCTCGAGTAAATAATACTACGTAAAACATCTTAAACGTTACTTGCATAGGGATTTGTGTCGGTCGCGGGATCGACTGACTACGGTTTTAGGGAAATTGGTCGGCCTTTTTAGCAGGGTGAGAGGTTTTAAGCGACTTCAAAGTCCAAAAGGAGGAGAAGAGATTCAACTGTTTGTTTTACACGCGTTTTCTCCGCTACTATTTTTTAAAAATAGTTCATATCCATTTTTTTTATCTGATTGCCAGAAATCAGGTATCCAAGGGACAACGAAGGGTTCCCATCGATCTCCCAATTCTCTTATTTAGTTCTTATACATATAAGAGATCAATTGTGCCGATGGCATTTGGTAGTGCCCCTGCCTCATACGCCAAAGGTCGTGGGTTCAATCCCCACCCTGGACAAACATTTGTGATTAACACTTGTGTTTATTCAGTGTCTGAATGTAATTATGTACTTATTCAAGTATTATATTTGTTATTCCTGTGTTGTCTCATATTCATAACACAAGTGCTTGTGCTACTTAGTACGAAATCAAGTCAATATATGAGACGTATGAAAAATAATCCGGTCATGTTGCCAATCGGGCATTTATCGTAATCCCTTTAACGAACTGTAACTAACGATGCTCGTTCTAAGATAAATCCTTAAAATCACTATCATATTCAGACATTTTTGACAAGCAAAAATTATTAACAGAAATAAATGGCGATAAATCGACGAAAAGTAAATACATTTTGATTATCTGTGCGAACATTGCGCGCGCTTGTGGTGCTTTGGTTTCGCAGATATTTTACGAGTATGGTGTTAATTCATAACTTTATTGGCAGTATAAATGATGATAACTACGTCCTAAGAAATTAGGCTGTTGCATAAGGTGGCAGCTGTTGCATAAAGTGCAAAAAAAAGATCATTATGCAGGACTCAAACTTTGTACTTTACTTTAAAGCTATTAATATTATAAAGCCTGCCAAAATGTGTTTACTTTTGTTTTCTTAATATGAAGATTTTGACATTAGTGTAGATAAAATAAATTAATATATTTTAAACTCCGCACATCAAGCCCTTTTATTAGGATACCCTTTTCGATCCCCTATTAAAATCAAGACCCACATTTTTCTAGTTTTAATTACAAATGTATAGTTTTAAGACGTTGATACAGGCGTTCGATCAGAGACGAGCTGGAGAAATAACAAAACTGAGTAGAGGACACGTTAGGGTACTCACTCGGACCCTCACAGGGCACTGCAAATTAAACAAGCACCTGCACAACATGGGCCTTACAGATACCAAAATCTGCAGGTTCTGTCGCGAGGACGAGGAAACGATTATCCACGTCCTCGGCGAGTGCATAGCACTGCACCGCTGCAGAAGCCGGCACCTGGGAGGACACATGATCTCAGCTGACGAGATCAAGAGCTCCCCCATCAGCTCCATTCTCGGGTTTATCCTGGAACTGGGGCTACATGAGGTGCTGTAATAGGTTACGGGGCTGCCACAATAGATCATCTACTGGTCGCAGTGGCTATGAGACGCAGGGCTCACCCCATTTCTATCAAATAAAAAAAAAAATAGTTTTAAGATTTTTCGCTATATGTGATGTCTATAGCAATGTGACTGCCAAACAAAGTATGCTATAGGTTTTGTTCCCTTAGATTAAGAGGTTCGATTTTTTTTTCGGTGGAATGACGGTCGTATCTTTTTTTATTTATGGCCGCACTCAGAGACGTCATTAAAGCTAATGTTCATTAACTTTAGTATCGGTAGTCTTTATGCGTATCAAAGTAAGTGGCAATATTTCTTCTTAATTAGCCAATTAGGTTAATCAACAGAATCAAATAGGAGAATCCAGTTAGGTTGTGCAGCATTTGGAAAACTACGTCATGTCTTCGTATCGTCGATACCACAGTGCCTAAAGATGAAAGTCTTCAATCAGTGCGTCCTACCCGTCATGACATACGGAGCCGAAACGTGGACACTTACGGTACGGCTGGTCCACAAGTTAAAGGTCGCTCAGCGGGCTATGGAACGAGCAATGCTCGGCGTCTCTCTCCGAGATCGAATCTGAAATGAGGTGAGCCGGCAGAGAACCAAAGTCATCGACATTGCTCACCGGATTAGCAAGCTTAAGTGGTAGTGGGCTGGCCATATTAGCGGCAGAAACGACAACCGATGGGGTAAACGAGTTCTAGAGTGGAGACCACGTCTTGGCAAACGTAATGTAGGGCGCCCTCTGCCTAGGTGGGGGGACGATCTGCGCAGGATGGCTGGCAAGAGCTGGATGCGAGAAGCCATGGATAGATCACAGTGGAGAACAACTGGAGAGGCTTACGTCCAGCAGTGGACTGCGATAGGCTGATGCTGATGATGATGAAGTTAATCAACGACTCTGAGTGTGGCAGTTAGAGGTTTTATTTTTTCAGAACATAAAGGACCTTGGTATACCTATGGTTACTCGAAACTCGATACCTTCACGCGATTCCGAAATAAAGGGTCATACAGACCAATAAAATGATCTTATAAGGGCTTCCGCTTTTTTCTTCTGAGGTTCGGAGGAATCCTAAAACGGTACTTTGAAAAATGCTCCTTGCCGGCGTGGTACAAAAGTAAATAGTTAACACAGATAATGCAGAACGAACCAATATTGTAAACCTGGAAGTTCATCATAAAAACAAGCTAATTTAAGCTTAGAATTTTCATTATCTGAATTTGATTACAAAGCGACACCGTGTTTTTATTACACCGTTATATAACCTTAATACCACCAACCAGACCAACCAGAGGAGAGGACGGCCAATGGAGGAGGAGAAAGAACAGGGAGATTGAAGAGTTAATCTCCGCACCCAACATAATTGGAGAGACCAAATCGGCTAGACTGCGTTGGCTTGGGCATCATGAAGATCGAGCAGTGAAGAGAGCATACATGAGACGGCCAACTGGGCGGCGCCCGGTTGGACGTCCGAGGTATCGCTGGAGGGACGAAGTAGCAAAGGACCTGCTTGGACTGCAGATCGACGACTGGTCTGCCGTGGCCCAAAACAGAGAGGAATGGCGACTTGTTGTGTCGGAGGCCAAGATCCGCTACGTGTCGTTGAGCCATCAGAGTAAGTATAATCTTAATAACTTGCTCCCTGACCTTACTATTTCATCTATAACTGTAAGACCTGTACATTGTAAATCTTATACTACTTAGTACCAATTATTTAAAGAAGTAGTACACGGTAGTACGCGTAATACTTTGTAAGGATTCTTGTGGCTTAGGTACTGACTTATTCCAGATTACGATAAGAGCCCTGCTGTAAATCAGAGTGAAAAAGATCTACTGTGTTTATTTATATTCAGCGCAAGGCTTTCGAGTTTTTGTTGAAATGTTTGGAAAATGATAATTATCTACTACGCGTCATAATTAATTGTTTGTATGTCCCTATGTAGTAGCTGATACCTAGTTAGATTTAGATAAAATGCCAAACTCGAATGGTATTTTAAACACCTTTTACATTTATGAGCCACGAATTTATTTACTTACAGTGCATGTTACGATTTGGCTGCAGGAGTATTTCCCGACGGCTACGGCTTAGGGATCTTCAAGAGAAGAGCGTACTCTTCCTTAAAAAGGCCGATAACACATTAACGATCTTTCTGATTACGCGGATGTTCATGGGCAGCGTTGATTACTTTCCATCAGGTGACCCGCTTGCTCGTTTGTCGCCTCTAGCATAAAAAATCGGAACTAATGTTGTTTTTTTTACAATTGGTAAATTTTCGAAGCGGAAGAGAAAGCTTCACCTGTGGGTAGATGCCAGTATGACTATATCGATGCTACATCGAGACTAAATTGCGTTTGTATTTCTGAAAAAGTCGCAATATTGTCTCAGAGAAATATCTACCTAAATAACTATTAAAAAAAGCAAAGAGATACACCAATAAATTATCTCATTTATTGGACCAGGACACCAACTTTACTAAATATAGATACTAAATAACTACAAAATTAGAATTTAAAAAACTTTCATGGGTATCGGAACACGCAATACCCTTACATTTCGAATGTTGTGGTGTGTATATACTCTCGCTTAAGTGCACTGTTGTTTGTGTATATAGGACCCCGAATAGTAATTTAGACATATTTAGTAACAAACTTGATTCTATACTACATAAACTGACAAATCTTGACAAAAAATTATGCCAAAATAACAGGGGACTTTAATGTGGACATTCTTAAGAAATCAAAAAACACTGCTTCTCCCACAGAGCTTGTTGATTTATACAATATGCATCTGGAAATTAAGGAGCCTACACGCATTACCGACAAATCTCAAACGAGCATAGACAATATAATTACTAACATCAAAAATAGTACATCTCATGTCATTCATACAGGCCATCGGATCACAGTGCACAACTCATTAAAACAAATATAAATTGCGACCTTAAAAAATATTACAATGAATTCTATTATGCTAGAGACCAACACCTGGTTAGTATTGCCAAATTCCTGGCATGTATTTCTCAATTGACAACATTTCATTTTTAATAAGGTACTAAAATTCGAAAACCGTTTAGAGATTTTGAGCAGCTTTACATAAAAAAAATGATTTCAATTATTTTAGTTTAGTATTTATAAAGATATTTTGAAAAATGTCCAAGTATCAAAGAGCATTACACCTAGTATGTCTTGTTGACATGTTATAACTTGGTGAAAAAAAACAAGTGTCAGTTTGACAGCCAGCACAAATATTGTTTATTGCTCATATTGTTTTCGTCTTTTCGTTGATTGAGTTCGTTTATCTATTTTAAAAGCCAAGCCAAGCCTTTTTTCTGTGCCCACCCCAAAGCCGTTGAGCATAATAAAGGTTTCAGAAGGTCTTTCCATGGCAGACAGCCAGCAGAACACCATTCCAGCCCCGAAGATTTTGGGACATAAAATAAATATTTATCTGGACATAATAATTCACGGTTTTTACATGTTGGGACAAAGAAAGAAGCCAAAGGGTCTCGTTGAACACATGAGCGATTTTCCATTATGAAATTGATACATAAAATCTCTTGCTGTAACAATCAAAACTCCGAACCAAAGAAAATAAAATTAGTGTCGTTGTCATTCATTGAGGTAATTTTATTAGTTTTTTTTTACAGAACACTACTGTAGTTAGTGTTGTAGTAGAGCCGAAAAAGTAAAGGTATATCGATAGATTTCTAAACCGAATATTTTCCTATCTGAGACCTTACCATGAGTTTGAAATACTATCCTCGCTATCCAAAACTATTGCTCTGTCTCTTTCACATGCACCACAATGAAAGGGACAAAGCGATAGTTTTCGACAGCGAGAACAGTTTTTAAAACTTATGATAAGGGTACAGATGGTGATTACAGTTAATGTCAGATAAAAAAAACTAAGAAACAAGGGTTGCATCCGTAACCACTTGTGATTGAAATACTTTTTATAGGTAGTCGTTTTAGGTTAGAGAAACTTTTCACTCGTAAAATCTATTTAAGAAAAATATATGAAACCGAGAAAAAGGGCAATACATGGCATGAAACACGATGAAACATGCAAACCAGTTTTCAGAGAACATAAATACTTGAGAACCTGAGAAACATACTACCCTGAGAAAAGTACATAAAATATAATACTAACATGCGCAACAAAGATAAGTTGATTTTACTCGGAGCCGGAAATGAGTTGTTTCGGCGGAACATGTATTTTCTTAGGGCATTGGGCAAGTGATAATATGCATTGAGATATATTATCACTTGCCCAATGCCCTAAGAATATTACCACTAATTAAATTTAAGGTTTACAAAGCCACAAAAAAAAAATTAAGGTAGAATGAAGAAAGCGGCTGGTTGATGGTTGTTTTTATGACCTGAAAGAATACTTCGATAGCAAATACAGATGTTTAGTTTATTTTATGTCATTGACATAAATTGCAATGCTATTAGTTAATTAATTATAATTTTTTATTTTAATTATTAACATCTTGACATCTCAATATATTTTGATATTCTGACTTAGGTACATAATTATTTCGTTGACATTTCTCTTTTGACATTTAATAGTAATTTTAGACATTTCGTACATACCTACATTAATTAATTATAAAGTATTGAAATGCATGTCAAACAATACCTATTTATTTAGTAACAATTGTTTACCAAATAGACTCTTGTATGCCTAAACAGGTAATTGTGAGAACTATTATATAATTTAACACCTGCATATTTTGTAAACCACAATTTCTACAATAAAGATTTATTTATTTATAAATGAGTAGTTAATCGAAATTTGCGAGAAAATGAGGCACAGTAGGTACCATCGCCTTTACTATTGCAAGTACCTAATAAGTATGCATGTATTGTTAGAGTGTAATCGATTACGATATTTACCGCTACGATAAAGCAGTCGCAGCCTTCAAGGCGTCTGTATTAAAAATAGTAATCAAACATGACTATCACACAACATGGCGTTCACGTGTTTAAAAAAGTGCACAATATTGTTCGTGACTCAGACAAGCTATCTATTTACTTACTTATATTACCATTTTTGCATATACTAATGCATTTAATCAACCATGAAAGTATTTTACATCCATTACGTTATGTTATGACGAATCCCATAACAGGGTATGAAAATTCCATACGTTAAACACCGTGTTTTTTATCACCGTCTTCCAAATTTCTCGAGGGTATTATTATTGATGAAAATAATCTTTTTTCCATAAAGAACTTATGAGCTGGTTCCTAACCAATCTAATAAAAACACCAGAATCAAATAGACCATCAATAGGATAGGATAGTTTATCAACCGAACATCAGAATTGATAAATAAAATCTTAATCATTATATAGGTGGCCTCTTCTTAAAAAAATATAACTTTTGCATAAACACGTTTTAAGCTTATGATACAAATTTTAGAAGAATTTTGGATTTAAGGACTGCCATGCAAATTATCTCAAGGAATGACTCGGCTCCCTCCGTAACTTCCAGATAAGTATACCTACTAGATTTCTGAGTTTTGAGAATGGATCATTGAGGTCACTACGTCAATAAAGATAAAGATAAAGATAAAAAATTCTTTATTCAATTTAGGTCCACACAGAACACTTATGAATGTCAAAATAGTACATATTATCTACCGCTGGTTCGGAATGTCGATTTCTACTGAGAAGACACCAGCAAGAAACTCAGTAGTTACTCTTTTCAAATATTGATGATGTTACAGAGTTTCAATTGAGAAGAGAGAAAAAAATACAATTATGAAAGTTAATAGACTACTATGAATAACAACTCAAAAGATTAATGAATTAACATGACCAAGAATCCTTATCATTTAAATAGTCTTGTACACTATAGTAACCTTTCTTCATTAGGCAGGTTTTAATATGGGACTTAAACTTATCCAGTGATAGGTTAATGACATTTTGTGGTAGCTTATTAAATATCTTAATACTTAAGCCAACAAACGAATTACCGATTTTATGAAGTCTGAGGACCGGGACGGCAAGCCTATGTTTATTTCTGGTGTTAAGACTATGACTATCGGACTTTTTTGGAAAAGTGTGCAAGTTCTTACGTACATACATAATGCAGTCGAGGATAAATTGGGAAGCCACGGTTAAAATATTTATTTCTTTAAATATTTCCCTAAGTGAGTCACGTGATCTAAGGCTGTATATAGCGCGGATGGCCCTTTTCTGCAATACAAAAATAGTTTGTATGTCAGCAGCAGACCCCCACAATAGTAGACCATATGACATCACACTGTGGAAATAGCTGAAATAGACCAGTCTTGCCGTTTCGATATCGGTCAGACGCCTAATTTTTCTTACTGCATATGCAGCGGAACTAAGTCTTCCTGCCAAGGCAGCAATATGGGGACTCCACTGCAATTTCGCATCTATAGTTATACCGAGAAAAACGGTGGAATTAATGATTTGAATAGATTCATTGTTCATCTTAATACTTGTATCGACCTGCCTTACATTTGGCATGGTGAATTTTACACATTTAGTTTTCTTTGAGTTAAGAAGTAAATTGTTGGTCGAAAACCAGTGCAATACCTGTGAGAGAGTATCATTTACGTCGTCAATTGATTTTTTATATCTATCAACCTTAAAAATCAAGGAAGTGTCGTCAGCAAATAACACTATCTCACATAGATCTTTCGTAAAGTATGGAAGGTCATTTACGTATATTAAGAACAACAAAGGCCCCAATATTGAGCCTTGGGGCACTCCCATTAATAGAGGAGCGCCAGAAGAGTCGATTCCATTAACATTAACCCTTTGAATCCTATCAGACAAATAAGATTTAATCATATCAAGTGCGTTATTCAATACACCGTAATGCCGTAACTTCATCAATAGTGTTTCATGATTAACGCAATCAAATGCTTTCGACAAATCACAGAAAACACCTATTGCATCCTGCTTTTTCTCCCACGCATCAAAAACATGTTTGATAAGAGCCACTCCTGCATCAGTAGTGGATTTTCCTTTAGTAAATCCAAACTGTTTTTCATGCAGTAATTTATTAATATTAAAATGAGATAAAAGTTGAGTAAATATAATTTTTTCGAATATTTTACTGAGTGCTGGCAATATGGATATTGGCCTAAAGTTAGACGGGTCACTCCTTTCTCCAGATTTGAATAAAGGTATGATTTTACTAATTTTCATCTTATTTGGAAATTGACCCTCGTCAACACATTCGTTAAATATTATAGCTAAGTGGGGTGCGATAGAATGTATTATATTTTTTATTATATCTATCGAAATTCCCCATGCATCCTCAGTCTTTTTAATATTTAAATCTTTTAATGTTTTAAGAATAATCTCTGAGTTTACATGACTAAATCTAAAAGATGTGGTGCACTCATCTACATGCGACTTGATGAGAGAAGCAGCGAGATGCGGGCTCGAATTTAATGTTTTAGTGGTAGTGACTGGAATGTTTGAAAAGAATGACTCAAATGTGTTTGCCACTTCAGAGTCTGTATCAATAGATTTACCATCAATTTTAAGAGAGAGCTTGCTGTGTTGTGTTTTGTTTTTGCAAGTCTCTTTATTTATAATTTTCCATGTAGCTTTACTTTTATTACTAGCTTTCATTATCTTATTTTTAAAGTAATTTGATTTGGCCACTGCGCATACTTTTTTAAATAGCTTTGAATATTTCTTAACATATTCTAATGTCGTTGGGTCATTAGAGTTGGCCTTAATATCATACAATTCAAATAACCTCTTTCTACTTTTATAAATACCTGTAGTGGCCCAGTCACTGAATTTGGTTTTAGAGGTATTTGTTTTAATGGTTCTTTTGGTAAAGATACCATTAAATTCTTTTTCAACGACATTAAATAATTTATCATAAAGTTGGTTTACATTTCCTTCATTATAGGACAATGTAGACAACTTTTGTGAGATAGTTTCTTTAAATTTATTTATACGGTTTTCAGTGATTGGTCTACATACAAAACTATATGAAGAAGGGGCATGACGGTGCTCAAACACAGTCATTTGACCACTATGGTCAGAATTGATAAAATTTATTATGGACTTGTCCATAACTTCACAGTTACAAAATATGTTATCTAAACAAGTAGCTGAGGTGGGTGTGACTCGCGTGGGTTCGTTGAAAAGGTGATGTAAATTAATGATTTAAAGAGATTCAGAAACCTAACAGAGTTCTGTGAGTTATCTAAATGTTGATATTAAAATCTCCACAAACAACTACTTTTTTATTAGATGAACATATTTTGCTCAAAACTTCTTCCATAATGGATTCAAACATGGTAAAATTCCCATTTCGGGGCCTATACACACAGACAATGACATGCCGCTCCAGCTCTGCACACGCTAACTCAATAGTTCGCTCAACTGAGAGTGAGACAATATCTTTACGTTCTTTAAATTTAATTGTATTATTCAATAAAATAATTGACCCGCCTCTGATTGCCAACTTTCTCGTGAACGAACTACTGACGCTATAGTTATCTATATTGATAATTAATTCATGTTGTCTTAACCAGTGTTCTGTAATACATAAAATATGGATATTCATTTCATTTAAAAATAACTCTAATTCTAGTTCTTTGCCAGACAAACCCTGGATATTCTGATGTATAAGGTTCAGATGACTAGGGTTTCCTTTTGTTATTGATTTGCTAGAGGACTCCTCTATTGTCTCATATTGTAATTTAAATTACTTGGAATCACTCCAAACTCTGAGTAACCAGGTTTTTAATATTAAACGCTAACAGAGTAGCTAATTCATTTTTAATTTTATTTGGCAAATAAAAAGTTTTGCCAGTCAGAATAAACTTATTATCAATAAATTTATTTGTGTCAAAAAAACACAAACTTGTCACTATGACTATATGTCAAGTTATATAATAATGTATTCAACAAATGAATACTGTTATTTTGGCTAGGAGTGTAGTACCTAGAAAGGGAAACGCACACAAGATAATTTTTTTCACATCAAGCCCTGAAAGGGTTGTGAACCCCTGAATAATATTTCTTTTATTGATATTTGAGGCATTTCCAATCATTAATATGATTATTGTCTCCTTACTTATGTTACAGCTTTTGGCCCTGTCTATTATTTGCTCTAGGGAAGCATCAGGCATACAATAATTGGTCACATTACACACACAGTTTTTATTTAAAAGAGGTCCATAACCAACTCCAATTTTATCTGATAATATTATTACATCATTGGTTAATAATGTTGTTGATGGCAATGGCAATGGCAATATAAAGTTAGATCTATCTTCTTCAGGTTCTTCTTGAAGCTGCGGCTCGTTCCCTACCTGGTGCTGGTCAGAGTGGCCCACCACCAAGTGACAGCTGCACTGATCTATATATTTGTTTGTAGCGAGGATGTGTTCGCTTATTTGAGCCTGGGCAGAGTTGTAATTGCCGGTCATATGTTCCAAAGACCGGTGTAGCCGCGAGATTTCCGCCTGTAGCTCCTGTGTTTCGGTTTCATACCTATACCTACTCTCATCTAACTTTTTACTATATACTTCTAGGCTATCAACTAAATCTACACGCTGTTTTCGTAATTGTAGATTCTTTTGCTGGCATTTTTTTCTTCTAATTAATTAAATACGTATCTCCCTCCGGCAAAACAAACAACAAAAATAAACGAGCCACACCAATTTCGGGCTGGTCTATGTTTAGTGTACGTGTGACATTGTTAGAGGCGCTGGTACTGGCCAGCTGCAACGCACCGGGAATTGACGCGTCGGCAATTTATCAATAACGGCAGTATCATCAAGTGTTCCGGCTGCCGCGACGCGAATTCGGCGGTGCCCGTCACCGCGTCCGCTGCTAGCCTGCAAGGGTTCACGCCGCGGGAGTTAGGAAGCTGAACTTTGACTCATAGATTATCCTCAGACTTAACTGAATAAAACCTCTACGGAATTCGTCGGTGCCCGTCACCGCGTCCGCTGCTAGCCTGCAAGGGTTCACGCCGCGGGAGTTAGGAAGCTGAACTTTGACTCGTAGATTATCCTCAGACTTAACTGAATAAAACCTCTACGGAATTCGTCGGTGCCCGTCACCGCGTCCGCTGCTAGCCTGCAAGGGTTCACACTAGGGCTCGGGAAGCCGAACTTTGGCTTGGTAGATCAACAAACTCTTATTTAAAAGGGCCGGCAACCGGCATCATCTTAGCGATTTCTCTGATTCTGCGGATGTTCAAGGGCGGGGCTGATTACTTTTCATCAGATGACTGGCTTGCTCGTTTGTCGCTTCTAGCATAAAAAAAAAAACAAACTCAGCTGAGTAAAACCTCTACGGGATTAGGTGGTGCTCGTCACCACTACTGCAGCCGTCACGTCGCACGGAACTCAGGAAGCCGAACTTTCGCAGAGATGAGAAGATGAGGGAGAAAGAAGATTGAATATTAATTTAAATTTACCTTCAGATTAAACCGAGACATACACAACGGTCACAGCTTCATTAATCAGAGGGTTACGAAGACACGCTTTGGACTTTTTTAAAGCTGGGTACCATATTATAAAAGGCTCCGTACCTACCTAATTCAGTCAATAAAATAATACAATTTAAAATTTCTGCTGACTTCAGGAGCATAAAACAATGTACTAATCAGATTACATAAACTATCGAAAAATTTAAATAAACCCGTCGTCGTCGTTTATTGGTTTTTTTTATGTGATAGGTGGCAAACGAGCAGACACGATCACCTGATGGTAAGCGATTACCGCCGCCCATGGACACCCGCGACAGTGCAGTCACAAGTGCGCTGCCAACCTTTAAACCCCTCTTTCCCCCGGGTGTGGCCTCCGGTACCCTCACTCACGCAGCGAAACACAGCACAATGCTGCTTCACGCCGTTTTCTGTGAGGCCGTGGTACTCCGGTTGAGCCGGCCCATTCATGTGAAGCGTGGCTCTCCCACGGGCTAAATGCGACAACAGCCCACACATGTAAAATTTCTGTTACGATGTAGGTAAATTAAAACAAGTGAGGTTCTCCAAGATAACTCAAAACATTCAATTTAGGTTGCATGTTAGGTAAAGTTAGGTTACTTTTTTATAATATTAGATCGACTACTAGAACAGCTTATGGACTGGTGTGTTTATTTTGAGTGAGAGCCCTAATCGCTGTATTCGTCGTAGCTCATACGACGTCTCGCTCTGACGTATGCCGTCCGAGATACTCTTCCTATAGGTACGCAATACTACTTACAACCACCGACGGCCAATGTAGTAACTACTACCAAAATTGTATCAATTCGCTCCCACTTTCCGACTGCGCTGTTTCTTTGCCGCTGTGCCGGAATTTGCGTTGTATAGCTCGCCTGTGCTCATTTAAAACATTGAATAGAAACCTAAATTTGATAAATTTTATAGAAGAAAAACTCATAGAAGCATTAACGGATCGCTATTCATTTTTTTTTTTTTTAAGGGCTGGTTTTTCAATGATCCGTTAAAAGTTAACAAATCGATAAAATGAAATACCATTAAAGGTAATAGTCACATTCATGCAAGTAAGTAACAATAAGACTACTTATCATTTAATTTTGCCGGGTAATACTTTATCCATCTGTTAAATTGTATCAGACGATGGAAAAAGACAACCAACAAGATAAACACTGTCGCATAGCGACGAACGAATTCTGATGATGGTGAAAATGTCATCGAACAGAGCCTGCACAAGTGTCACCTTATTACAAATCGCGATCTAAATTTATTACCGTACTAAAGCTCATGTCATCCATCCGTTCCAACATCCAACGATAAAAGGGGCTTGCAAAAATTTTGTTCTGGGCCTATCCTTAGATCTTGATTTGGTATAAGGGGGTAGTTGTTTTACTAGCCAAGGGCAGAATAAGTCTTCTAGGTACGAGTACCCGAAACAGAAAGACTTGAGCTTTCATGTGCGGAGTGCAAAGTATAGGGGAGGTACAAATATGGAAAAGGGTCCTATACGTATACATATAATGATAGGTGTTGCACGGAATGTTACAAATGCACAAATAAATTATTTAGTGCACAGAAAGAATCGTCTTATGATTTATTTCATTAGATTCACTTAGACCGAATTGATGTCTACTTATTGGATGGTCAAATTAGATTATAAAAGTCACGATTTTTTACAAGCTGGAAATTAAACTTAAATAATAAGTAAGTAGTTGCGTGCTCTGTGCGTCAAATTAACCTTTGCTCTAGAAAGCTCTTAAACACGAGCGACGTATCTGTGAGGAAATTGTCAGTTTATCTCAAGATTGCACCATCCGTCACTAATTGGATCATTGTCACTTGGAGCTGTCACGCAGGTGTCTCACGGAATACTCATCCCAGATCCGAGTAGGTATTTTTTGCAGCAATTGGCAGTAGGTAACAAAATAAATAACACCGAGTCACCCCGTCCTAGCGTGTCACTCTCGAGTCTCGGTTCCGCCCAAGGCGTGACTTTTGAGTTGGTGTCCAGTGTATGGACCGCGATCGAGTATTCGGCAAGTCAGATAATTACAAGGATGCGACTACCATAGCAAACTATATAACGATGGATAAAGATTATAATGAAACTGTAATATGGTATTGTGCATAAAGAGGAAACGGAAAAATGCTTTTGTTAAATGTATAAGAAATAATATGTCGGTACTTAATAGATGCCGATTTCGTGTCACTATAGGTTTTTTATGAGATTGGTGGCAGACGAGCAGAAGGATCACCTGATAGAGAGCTATTACGGTAGGTACGTACAAATGTCCCTAAAATTTAACTTCGAGTCGAGTGAGATATTAGGTCTTGCAATTGCCGTTTTGTATGAAAAACTTTAAACTATTTTTTTTCATGTATTTTTTATTTGTTTTAATAGAAGTCACCCATGCAATCAATGCCTCTTCGCCAACGCAATGGTATATTATATATAGTAAATAAGAAGGGCATCAATTTATTATATATAGTAAATTGATGCCCTTCTTAAAGAAATGAGCAGGTGCCTCTCGGGTATTGTTTTTTTTCCCGCCCAAAAGTTATTCATATTCTGGAAGAAGTAGTAGTCTGTAGGTGCAAAGTCTGGTAAGTGAACGGATGACGGAGAGCATCTAAACCTAGTTCTAGCAACTTGGAGACTGTCTGCTGTGCAGTATGAGGTCGCGCGTTGTCGTGCAAGAGTAGCGAAGACGAGCGATTGACCAATGCTGGTTGGAAATGTGCCAGCCTCTCCATCATTGTGTTCAGTTTGCCATAGTACACGTCTGCAATAATGCTCATTCCGTTTAGTAAGGAGCTGTGATGAATTACACCAGCGCTAGACCACCAAAGAGTGACCATAACTTTTTAGAGGTAAGTTTTCGTTTAGGGCATTGGTTACGTGATGAACCAGGACCCAACCAACTTGATGAGCGCTTGCAGTTATCAAACAGAATCCATTCTTCATCGCAGGTAACAATGCGGTTCAAAATTCCTTAATTTGTGTGTCTGTTGAGCAGTGCAAGGCACGTCTCGACGCGCACTTCGCGCTGGCGATCATTGAGTGCGATTAAAAAGTACTCTGTGAGTGCGATCACAAACTAAGTAGAAGATATGAGAGCGATGAAAATGTAACACTATTCAATAAATAGACTACTTTTGTAAAAAGAATTCTATGGTTTTAAAACACAATTAATTTGAAATTAGAATTCTTACCCAAACAAAACTATTTTGATTTGAAATGGCCAGTACTGTAGAACGGCAATTTCATAGATAAAGACCTATTAATTGACTGTCGTTTTTGTTGCATACTTTTAATCTCACCTCACATCGCCTCATTTTTACATTTACCTTGAATTTGCTGAATTACAAGTAGGAATAACATAAAGACAAACGACTGATAATACAATTTCACTGTCTTCGACGGTTCCTTGAAGTCTATTAAGTACTTATTGTTTGTAAGTAGGTAGTTATTTGAATATTCAAATGGATGAACATCATTTGAGCTGAGAAATAGCAAAATTTAGTATCCAATAAATTTACTACTTCTAGTAGTAATAGGGAAGAAAAAAGTAATTTGTATTAATTGACTTGACAAGGTAATGGCTTACTTAACTAGAGGTAATAAATATGGTTATTTCCCTATCTATTTCTTGCATATAAAATATTATGGGAATGAAGTCTTACGCTGTGCTTATGCGTAATATACAAATACGAAAAATAGTTCAATTGGCTTTATAAAAATGCTTAATATAAACAATTATTATGTTAGGTAATAGACTGCACTATTTGCAATAAGGGGTAAATAAATACCGACGAAATTGACCGACACATGCTTCGATAAAAATTCTACTTTTTCAGATAGATGAATAACATTGATTCTAATAGCCATGATGCTTACAAACCATTGGTAAAAATTTCAGAAGATATCACGATTTCAAAATCACTTAATTTGGGTTTGACCAGAAACGCTTCCTAAAAAATAGGTACACACATGATATCGTCAAAAATCATGAGAGTGGGGGTGGGTTTGTGGGCTAGGCAAATAAGCACATAATAACGAATACTTACGTGTGCATAATTATTTCCAGGGGGCAGGGAGGAGCGCTGCGCTGGTCTCGTGCTTCTATGCTCGCCGCAGAAGTTTTCATGCCTCGGCGTGAGGTATTCGTCCACTTTACCACAAGACTATAAATTCGAAAATAACTGCGTGTGTTTGACGGGTCCAGGCCAACAGCGTGCGTCGTGTAGTCGTAATATAATAGTTGTGAGGGGCACTGCGCTGCGCAGGCGGCTCTCATGCGATTGGCTCAGGATTGCACGTCCTGCTGACTCACCCTAAATCATTTCATTTTATGAAATAATTTCATTGTTATGATCTACGTTACTCATGCTGCAGGTTCGCTGTGGGCGCTTGACTCGCCTTGGAAAGCTCTTTAGGGCAGTGACCTCACCGCTGATCTAGAACCAAATTAAAAGTTGTAATTTTTATAGCATTTATTTTTAAGTAGGTAAATCTCTCTCTACTGTCGATTTCCTCACTGCTAAGGATCGTGACTCCTTCCGATTTTGTTGACCAGCTGTCGCCATCGGCTGCGCTCCGCCGCTCGGTGTAGGGCAGTGCTTATCGTGATCTCGAGCTGTTACGCTATCTGGTCTAACCATCACTGGGGACTACGGCCTCTCGGTCTTCTCCCTACCACTATCCCTGTCACAATCAATCGCTCCAAGTTAGGTAAATAAAGCACTTAAAAATGTCATCTCGTATTCACATCTTCCACATCCGTTCGCGTAACGCGTTCAGTGGTCTAATTGGTAGAACAGCCACAGAATGTGGAAGATGTGGGTTCCATTCCGGCCTGAACACGAGATGACATTTTTAAGTGAGTTATTACATCATCAGCCCATTTAAGTCCCCACTGCTGGGGCACGGGCCTCCCTCAATCATATGAGGGGTAATTGCCATACTAATTAATCATTTTTAATAAATTAGGCTTAGCAGCATTTATTATTGTATACAAATTGATTAGTATTGATTAATCAAACAATTGACAAGATGCTAACCACCTACTATTGTACACCTCGTCCTGCAGTTTATTAGTATTGGATTAAGTACTCTGTGACCTATGAGAGGAACCTAAGTAGTCATGCTCACTCAAATGTCTCTGAGGTGGTGGCGTTATGTGGCGGGTCATTACATTCCCTCTAATATGGTTGAGTGAAATGATGGCTGACACATACGTCATACTTGTGAACAGGTGCCACTTTTGGGGACTGGTCTGCTTCGGTTTACCTCATATTTAGCTTTTAATTTGCTTCATTCTATTTTGTGTTGCATTAGACTGTATGACTTGGTATAAGGATAATAAACCATTGTAAAAAAAGTTGGCGATTAAAAAGAGTAACTGGCGAGTTTCTTGCCGGATCTTCTCGACCAGAAACAACTTTCCGAGCCGGTGGTAGAATCGCATTATGTTTATTTATTTCTTTAGTATATTTTATGTATCAACATATATATGTATTAACATGTAAATTATACATAAGTACTTATAAATAGTTTTAAGTCATTCAAATGTATGACGATTTGTAAGTGCTGTGTACAAGCCTATGCAAATAAAGAATTATTTGAATTAAATTGAATTGAAACTCACCACGCTTGGCAGACGGGTTGGCGAGGGTTTTGATATAAATGCAGAGTTTTCCTTCTCTGGGTGCTGATGATCATGCCAGCAGCTTTACCTTAGTCGCCTTTTACGACACCTCGGTAAGAGTGAGGGTGGCCTATTCTACTCTGCCAGTAGTACTCAGTGCGTTATTTACGTAGCACCAAATTGTTTATTTCGGACAGCAGTTTGTAGTACTTATCCATAAAAACGTTTGAAATAATAAAATATATCTTATATCTAATCACCTGTATGTTAGCTTTCGGTGTTGAAACACTGGGCCCGTGGGGCTCCGACTTCGCTAAGCGTTTAGTCGAAATCACGGGAGAGCCAAAGGCTAGCAGCTACCTCGCCCAGCGAATTTCCATCGCGATCCAGAGGGGTAATGCTGCCAGCATTTTAGGGACACTGCCACAAGGACCTACTTGGTTTTAACTTTCTTTTTTATTGCTTTTATATAAGTTTTAGGTCTCAGTTATTGTCATAATTTTCTTAAATTTTTATTCTTTTGTACAATATTTTTTTCCTATATCTAATCTTTTTTTTTTTACATTATAGCGGACAAACGAGCAGACGGCACACCTGATGGAAAGTGATCACCGCCGCCCAAGGACATCTGCAACACCTGAGGTATCACATATGCGTTGCCGGCTCTTAAGAAAGGAGTACACCCTTTTCTTTAAGGTCACCAAGTCGTATCTGTTCGGAAACACCACGGATGACAGCTGGTTCCACAGTTTTACTGTGCGTGGTAGGAAATGACGTGAGAAACGCAATCTATGCCAGATTTAAGTTTAAAACCGCGGGAGAGACACGCTTCGGCATGAATGGGCCGGCTCGATTGGAGTGATACCACGGCCTCACAGATAACCGGCCTGAAGCAGCACTGCCCTGTGTTTCGCTGCTTGTCCCAGAGGCCCAATGCTGGGGAAAGTGGGGTTCAAAAGTTGGCAGCGCACTTGTGAGTAGACTGGCAATCGCTTACCATCAGGTGATCCGTCTGCTCGTCTACCACCTATCACATAAAAAAATGTTTAAAATAGAACCGCATATGGACCCAGTGGGCAGGGTGTTAGGGACGTTTTGACGACTCGGGTAACCTCCCTCGGGTCTAGGACCAGGCTCATGTTGCGGATGGACGTGGAAAACCCACCGTGTCTTGTTCTCGTGTAGAATCCTACGAAAGTTGATAAATTTTCTGAGAAGTTAAGGTTTCTTTATTTTCTACTTCTTATTCCGCAAGCTTTAAGCTTAGTTAGGTACCTATAGGTTGAGCTAGATTGGCCGCACACCCCGTGTAGGGGCCTGTGGGGGAGTGGGGTTGCGGGGAATAGCCTCGTCCAGTTCCCGTGACCCCATTCTATACCCACGGATGGTTGAGCCCCGGGAGTTTTAGTGAGTATGCCCTCAGGTCGCTTCTTGTTAGAAGAAGCGGCCCGGAGGGTGAGTCCCACAGTACCCTGTCGCCCCCCGGCGGCAGGGTCTGCGTAATGCATTTCTCCCGAGAAAACAAAAAAAAAAAAAGATTGTTATGTTGATAAAATAGAATGACTCTTTACCTACTTACTATGAATCTGGATGATAGCTGAAGTAATGAAAAATTCATATCTACTGAATTCGACCGCTCTCGCGAAAGAAATGTCGCCGCATCAACTATGTAATGTAACATTACATATATGCCACGTGTACGAATTAATTTGTAACAATGCTAAATTGTCACTGTATTTGAGCAGAGATGTTTACATCCTCAATTACACGTGGAAGTTTACTGTGAGATAAATTAACAGTGTTCTGTATAGGAAGAAATAAGGCAACTCGACACTACTGTTAAAGATATTCGCCGACAATGGCCGCTTCCGGCCGAAACGGGTCGGTGGCGCTCCCACGGACATAGAGCATCTTTTACTCGTAATTTGACATTTAATGTGTGGGTGTATCTCCAAATCATTCTCGCTGCACTTGAGCACAGTATACTTGAGTGTACCTACGCATGCAACGTACTCATATGGCTATGTAGGTACGTACAGCCACACATCAAAGTAAACAAAACATTCAAATTTCTTCAATCGACTCTCACCTTAATGTCAAACACGTTTGATTCATTATCAATTTAGGAGATTTAACAGATTGTGGTAACCTGATGTGTGGCTGTCTGTACGTACAATCAGCTAACGTCAAGTTGGGGTAACTTGACGTTAGCTGATTGTACGTATTTGGACACAATAGGATTGGTGAGATAACTTAAGTAAAGTAAAGTATCAGCCTATAAACTGTATCGCTAACTATTATAGAAAGATATATTTTATTGCACAAAAAACACAACTTAAAAAAACTAGGCATTACAGAAACTTAATTGTACAATTTCGGCGGTCTTATCGCTGGAAGCGATTTCTACCAGACAACCTACTGATTATGGGATTAGGCTCACTTAACTTGGGTACCTACTAAGAGCTTATTAATGGTAGCCATAACAATTTTAATTGTTGCTATTTCATTGTGAGTGGGCAAGATCTTTTTCGACCTGGTCTATCCAGCGATATCGTGTGGTCCCCGGCAGAGTAGAATAGGCCACCCTCACTCTTACCGAGGTGTCGTAAAAGGCGACTAAGGTAAAGCTGCTGTCATGATCATTAGCACCCAGAGAAGGAAAACTCTGCATTTATATCAAAACCCTCGCCAACCCGTCTGCCAAGCGTGGTGAGTATGGCAATTACCCCTCATGTGATTGAGGGAGGCCCGTGCCCCAACAGTGGGGACACGATATTAAATGGGCTGATGATGATGATGATCCAGCGATACCTTGGGCGTCCCACTGGGCGCTTGCCAGTTGGTCGACCCAGGTATGTTCTCTTCGCAGCTCGATCCGACTCCATTTTCACCACGTGGTCGAGCCTGCGCAGTCTCACTGACTTCGTTTCACTCATTATATTTGGCGCAGCCACAAGCTTTAATTCGGTGTTTTTTCATAGCCTCCATGTCCCGTCCTCGCGTTTGGTCGGCCCCAGGACTTTCCGGGATATTTTTCTCTCAGCTATGAGCAAGTTCTCTTCCACCTTGAGTGTCAGTGTCTAAGTTTCACAACCGTACATCAAGATCGGTCTAGTAACAGTTAATAACGCCCGAACTGGCGCCAGGTGACCGAAAACAGACCGGAATTTCAAAATCTCGTGTCGGAAGTAATACTTACTTCATCCACTTCGGTTAGCTGAGCCAGCGTAGTAAGTAAGCAGTTCCTTGGTATTTTATGATTCCTGTAGCAACAAATGGACATTGTATTTTTTTTTCTGTTCTCAAGTGAAACTCCGTAACATCATCAGTATTTGAAAAGAGTAACTACTGAGTTTCTTGCTGGTGTCTTTTCAGTAGAAATTGACATTCCGAACCGAGCTAGATGATAATATAATTTTGACATTCATAAGTTTTTGTATGGACCTAAATTGAATAAAGATTTTTTTATAGATAGATAGATTTTCTTTATTGCACAAAAACAAAATACAAGTATGATACAACAACAACAGACAGTACAATAAAGCGGTTTTATCGCTTGTAGCGATTTCTTCCTGACAACACTTGGGTAGAGAAAAGAAATAAATTATCTTTAATAAATATTAAAGATAATTTATTTCTGCGGAGATCGAACCCGTAACCCTTGCACCAGAGGCAGCATTCACTACCACTGTTCCAAACGGGTCGTCGGATAATCATATTTATTTACAAGAAACTTGGTACAAAGTAAGGGGTAACACTAAAAAAATATATGCATACATGGTAAATATATACTTAGCATAAAACTAAGATTGTTCAAGAATGGAGAAGTACTCGTACCATAGACTAGGCAGGTGTATAAGATACCTACCAAGGTTGCATAATGCCAAAGGATTTCATAACATAAAAATCTGTATCACGATTAATAATTTAAACTCACATTTACAACATTTTAGTACATAAAATAAATATGTGCGGTTTGCATTATTATTGTTGCTTCGCTATAAATGTATCTGCTTATTGAAAATGACCTAAAATAGCGAACATAATGGAATATGCCTTGTAGCTACTCGTGATATTTGTCACGTAGCTTGGATTGTACGTAGCGGGATAATCGCCACCAAGTGGGGTAGGTACCTCACTCAGAAGAGGTCTCGGCACATTGTCCAACGCTTACTGAAGGGGCCGATTCATTCACCCATTAAACTGGTCAGTAGGTATTACTCCATTTATTGCCAATAAACAGAGTTTTATGAAAGTAAATAATATGATGAGAAATATGTATTATGTGCATACACTGCCTTATCCCTTTCCAATTCGTTATACTTTTCTACCCCAAGGTTGACTGAAAGAGATCAACTATTAGCGATAAGACCACACCTAGATTTTATTAACATAATTATGACTATATTAACATCTGTAACCTTATGCAATAAAGAGTAGATATTACCCTATCTACTAATCTAGCTACTATAGGTACCTACCATATTTATAATACAAGTAATACACCTACTTAGAGAATTGCTAAATCTTGGATCATGTTATTTATGTAGTAACTTTTTTTTTGTCACTCAGAGAAAATGCCGCCGGTTCAGAAGGAGGAGCGACGTCGGCAGCGCGGTCGCCGCGCCGCCTTATGCCCACCCGGCTGCAACATAAGCGTAGCGAACGCGTAACAAACGGGTGTAAATACAGGACCAAGTTATAGCCGTAAGAAATAAAACAATAATACCTTTATTTTTAGTTTGGAGGCGATTATCAGTAAACAAATATTTTGATAGCATATTTATGTACTAAATTTTGTATTCGCAATTACGAAACTTGGCTTTTCCTATCTCTACAAGGTTCAATTTCATGTTCATCTGTCAGACGGAACTGATGTATTCATAGACGTCGTCGCCCAAAGGACTTGCACCTTTTTTTCAAGTTTCATAACGCTGCGATCTCCTTCAATCCAGTTCAAGAGTCACTCTGACTTCCTTCATGTTTTATTGATATAGGGGCTTCGAAGAGACAGCCAGTTTAGTACGGTCAGCATCAAAAGCAGCTTAACACTTTAGTACCATGTCAAAGTGACTGTTCTGCCTATTATAGTCAGTTTCTAAGGGGTAAGTAAAATGTTACTTCGACATGGTACTAAAGTGTTCGGCTACTTTTGATGCTGACCGTACCTTGATACTATACTATACGGTACAATGTTTACGTGTAGTGAGTTAGAGACACATAACTGGACGTAAACAGTGCCATTCATACATACTTATAGTTAAAATAAGTAGTGCCTTGCTACACCCTTACAGGGTGCATGTTACCGACCTATAACTTGCTAGTCATAAAAAGTTTAATGTAATGCGTTAGTTTTAAGACTGCAATTGTAACATGTATTCAATTCAATAAATAAATAAATAAACATAATCCATGTCATAAACAGGCAGGTTCCTTGACAACCTCGATGGTATTACGCGCAATCGCCCAGATTCCGCATTTGACTTCCATTTGCGATCAATTTAGAAAACCAACATTTCAAAAGTAGCTCCGGTCCGAGTGTGATTTATTTTAGTTTCGTAATATACTTAGGTACATACTTACATTGCTGGTACTTACATTCATCATTATTTTATGTATTCCTTTATCTCATCATTATCGTCAGCCCATTTAAGTCCCCACTGCTGGGGCACGGGCCTCCCTCAATCACATGAGGGCTAATTGCCATACTCACCACGCTTGGCAACGGGTTGGCGAGGGTTTTGATATAAATGCAGAGTTTTCCTTCTCTGGGTGCCGATGATCATGCCAGCAGCTTTACCTTAGTCGCCTTTTACGACACCTCTGTAAGAGTGAGGGTGGCCTATTCTACTCTGCCGGGGAACACACGGCGGTACTTACATTGCATGAACTTTATATAATTAGTCCATGATAATACTTACTTATTGTTAAGATGTACTGCAGAGTGCAGGGGATGCAAAAAGATGTACCTGCCTGCACTTTAGTATAGGTACTGTCACAATAGTACTGCCGATATCTTCCGTACATGTAAAACAGATAACTTTTACGGCAATGAAAATAGCTAGGAGAAGATAACCACGAACACCTTTTATGTGAATGCGACTCATTGGCCACAGGAAGAATGCATCTTTTAGGTAACGATAATCTTTCGAGGAGTGCAAAGGATAGGAGAGGTACAAAAGATCCCATATTGTTGACGTGCTCCATGAAAATGGCCCCTAACAGATAAGATAAAAATTAGTTAACAAAATTATTCGTCATGTAGTTATTTTTGGAATGTACCTATATAGATATGAAGGAGGTGCCTACCTAATAGGTTTGGGTCCATAAGATTAGCGTAGGTTAATGTAACAAGACAATGATGCCGGCAGACTGGTTTCCTCATTCAATTCGATTGAAAGCTCAAGTGGCCCGCACTGGGGCAATAATTCCACCGCCTCTTACGTTAAATCTGAGTGACATTAAACATACCTAGGTACCTTTACAGTTACTAAACGTAATGATTCGAGGTAGGTAGTCACATTACGAGCATAGAGTGAGGTACACCGTGACTCCGGGCTGACACTAAGAATTTCTTACCGAAAACTTAGGTACAAATTTTTGACTCGAACCCGGGACCCTTTCCTTTAAAGCAGCCTTCCCTTTAAAGTGCAACCCATTAACCACTGCGCCACCGAGGCAGTCAAACATAGGTAGAATATAGATGGTGGTTCAAGGGATGTTCACAGATACATCCTGTATGATATATGTATGCCTTGTCGTTGTCTATTGAAAGTACCCCTTTATAAATAGAGTACCTATAGAATAAATAGATATAGATAACACTAGTCAATTAAAACAAAATTGTACATACTTACTGAACACCTCTTGGGCAGTGGCTAGCGTGGGCGTCGTCGGCCGCCCGGGGCGGTAGACTATTTTGCCGCCCCCAGCTACTGATATAAGAATAAGAGAATAAGAAATCACTAGTTAAGATAGATATGGAGTTCAATCGATGAAAGTGTGTACTGTTGTCAGACTGAAGAAAAGTTCAAGTTGGTTACGCAGAAATTTTGTTATTTGGAGCCGTGTTCGGGGCATTCAAAATTTATAAAAAAGGTACCTAAGTACTTAGGAAGATATATGTTTATTTAACTAATATGAATGAAATAAACATTAAGAAGGTGTTCCTAATGATCTTGTTTATGAAAAATATTTACAAGGAAAATGTAAAACAAAAGCTGCTTATCTCTTTTAAATAGGTACCTACTCGTAAGTAAATAGGTAGGTAACTAAGTCACGTCAAAATGTATCGAATCATCAACAACAATACAACTACAATGTTGATGTAAGTAAATATCGTCGGCTCACGGCGAATCAAGCACTTACCAAAATTAGTCGATTTGCTGCAGACTCGGATAGTTGGTCCTCAGTTGGTTGGAGCAATTTGTCCGGTTCGCAAAAGATCTCTTTCGAAGATAACTATATTTTTCTTTCATATCTCTCTCTAAACACCGAGCCGAGGCCCTTAAGCTTTTCCGTGAGTTGTACGCCCGGCTACACGATATTTCAGGTGACCTTAATGCTGGCAGCTACCTCGGCCAACGCATTGGATTGGCCATTCAAAGAGGGTCAGGGCATGCCAGCATTCTGGGCAGACTGCACTCTTTGGTAATATGTTTCATCTTATCCATCATCACATATTCCTCTTTTAAACTTTGTACTTATTTTTTTATGTTCTTAATGTTCACTGTCAAATTTCTATTCTAATAAATAGTTAGCTGTTGTCATCTAGTGTGGGACGCAGTGTGCGTCGGCACTTTGGCTCCGTCCCATCTTCCGCGTACCGCTTTAGAGGCTGGAGCCACTGCCGCATCAGCGGAATCACTCAAACGGCGCATATACGCAGGTTTAAGCAACACCTGCCTATTTGAGCCGTTTGGAGTTGAGACCCTCGGACCGTGGGGACCGGAAGCCCACCTGTACCTCGACCTAGCCCAGAGCCCAGAGGCTGGTTAACGCTACGGGTGACAGGAGGGCTAGCGTATTTCTGGGCCAACGTATCAGTTTGCCTGGGCACGTTCGTTGTCTGTGGGCAGCGATGTGGGGATATATATTTTTTTGTAAATATTTATGTACATACTAGCTTTTGCCCGCGACTTCGTCTGCGTTCACACAATATCATTATAAATTATAGCCTTTGTGTTATTCTGATCTATAAGCTACATTACTGTAAAGTTTCATTAAAATCCGTTTAGTAGTTTTTGCGTGAAAGAGGAACAAACATCCATACATCCATCCAAACAAACTTTCGCCTTTATAATATTAGTAAGGATATAGTAACTAGGTCTTAGTAAATTATGTTCGCCTAGTATACCTACCTATCGTTTTGTGCAATAAAGTTGTAACTTATTATAGTTAGCTATACCTAATATGTAGGCCTCGCCAACCCGTCTGCCAAGCGTGGTGAGTATGGCAATTACCCCTCATGTGATTGAGGGAGGCCCGTGTCCCAGCAGTGTGGACTTAAATGGGCTGATGATGATGAATATGTAGGCAGGCTCGCACGGTGGCACAGATTATACGAAGACATACTCTGGGCAGGACAGGAGCCCATGCTCGTAACGGGATATTTTGTCATCATACGATATATATCGGAAAAACATAGCTTTTTGTATGGCTTCCATGTGACATCCGCCATGTTTTTTCATATCGAAAGTCCCGAGAATCAGGCTCCAGGATCCTTCAACTCGACACGCCAGGTAAATGCCTATTACCTACCAAAACTTTTTATTAGGAGGTTTATCTTGTTGAGACTGCCGAGTTGGGCTTAATCCAGTGCAGACGAGGATCCTCCATAAGCACGGCTATTACGAAAGTAGGCTATAGCGACGCACGCGCAGCGGACGCCCTCATCTCCTCATTGCGGGGAGTGCGCGGTGGGGCCAGCCCCGGCGCGTATCGTAAATGTAAATTGTTATTTAAGGTCAATGTTAATCTAGATATTAGCGTCTGACGGTCATATTCAATGTCTCAGTTTGGTAGTGACATTGCTGGTGCACGTTCAAGCCAGATTCGACCAAACTTTATTCGTCTATAATTCTTTGGTATACTTAACGTCAAGTTTCTATAGAATGACAGTTCTATACCATATATCTAGTATCGGATTAAGATTGGTCTAATCGGCCTTCTCCTAATTAAGTAAGTATGGTATCGGAATCAACGAAGATACCAAACATATAATAGGTACCTACTTACTTATATAGATACATTTATAATGTTCATCACACTAACTTGTTTGTCGACAGTGAAATGGAAATCAAACCTCAATCGCCGAATTTGATGCCTCACGCTCAGTTCCCCAATTTTTTTTTATTAAGATGATTTAAACGAGCAAACAGCTTACCTGATGGTAAGTAATTACCAATAAAGTTCTACCTATATTTACACTCCGGGAACATGCCTCAATTACAAATACAAAAATGTTTATTTCTGTTTTCTCCAAAATAATAATGCCACGGTGGCTGCTCATGAGATCGACCGCCATTGCCGAAATACCGGTTAGGAGGATAGGTATTATGCACCGAGCAAATAGAAAAATATTTGGTGCCAATTTTTTTCTATTAAAGGTTTATCTTTTCTATTTTATAAAAAAAATAAGTACCTACCTACCTGCTACCTTGGCCTTGGTAGCTATATAAGTGTAAATATATAGTTAAAACAAATCAAATGAGGTAACACCACAGGTAGATATAACATAGGTACATACTTAGTCCTGGGGCCTATTCTCGTGCAATCAACATTGAAGTCGTATTTAGAGATTTCATACATTCGTCCCTACAAATCTCTAACTTTTCTTCAATGTCGAGTGCTCGAGAATAGGTCCTCAGGCATTAAACTATTATTACAGTTATAACTCACTGCCCTCAGGTCGCAAACTGCCTAGTGCTATGCAAACCAGAAACAAACAAACAAATATTTTTTTTTTTTAGATTTACGCGGTGTTTATAACTATAATATAATATCTGTGCAATTCCCGTCTTGATACATTAGTTTTTGAGGGAATTAACACGATATTTATTATGTGATACAACTTTGTGCACTCATATATTTGGCTCGACGTTTCGACTACGTTACAGCAGCCGTGGTCACGAGTGGGTGTACATGGGCGGCGGAATTGCTTACCATCAGGTGATCCATCTGCTCATCTGCCACCTCTTATATATTAAAAAACTAAAAATATAGGCAGAGAGAGGAATGCTGGTAAAGATAAATATATACATAAGTATAGCCATCCGCTAAAATTAACTAATAAGGAAAAACACTTAACAGATTTTCCTTATTAGTTAATTTTAGCGGATGGTTACATATTATTTACAAACTTCATAAAATAGAAAAGAAAAGAAACTAAATATGTAAGAAACAACGAAAGTAGCTGAAACACCCAATCTGTTTCAATTGTTAACAAATACCTATACGTAAGTAAGTTCTGTGTTGGTGTAGAGAATCACAATAGTAAAAAAATAAAATGTAGGTACGAGTGTATAGGTACATAAGTAGGTAAAGTATTTACCAGATTTTTTGTTTATTTTAATTTGTTTTGCAGTTCAACAATTTTCCACTCGGCTTTTTGTACGCTGTTTTATCTAGGTATGTACCTACCTACTAGGTACTCATCTATAAAGCCAATATTTGAATAGGCAAATTAACTCTACTCATACTTGTAAATACGAATAGGTAAATGTAGGTACTGTCAAAATCAGAGACGTAATAAACTTGACGTTCACAAGTTTAATTCGTATCTTCTATAGCGTCTTTAAGGTGACGGGTAGGGCACACTAGCGACGCCAATCGATTTTATTTTTAGCTACTAAGCAATTTAAAACAATTTTGGGGTATCAACTTCTCGGCAAACACTTATACTATTTATTAAATAACAATTTTTCATCAATTTTTCGCGTACGCGTTGGACCCAACATTTGTGCATACAAATGTTGGGTCCAACGCGTACGCGAAAAATTGATTCACGCCAAAAGCGGCGACTTTTGGCGTCAATCAATTTTTCGCGTACAAAAACGTAGCCAACATTTGTGCATGGGTATTTAATAAATAGTATAAGTGTTTGCCGAGAGGTTGTAACCCCGAAATTATTTAAAATAGATCCGGTTTAGTAGCTAAAAATTAAAATCCATTGGCGTCGCTAGTGTGCCCTACCCGTCACCTTAATAGTTTTTTCCTTGTTCTATAGAAACCAGGAACTACGATGTTATACCTACCACAAACACCCAGACCCAACACAAATATGCATTGATGCAGGAATCGAATCCGCGACTCTTGCGTCTCATTCAACCAACGCGGAACTAGTTACTGCGCCAGACGGAATGGCGATCGCTCTACCCTCTAATCTTAGACAATTTAAATTGTCTAAGACTATAATGCATCTCTATGAAAATTTGAAATGATATACCTACACCCTAAATTTTTTTCATGATGTTAGATCAACAAAATAAGCAAAAAACAATCAGCTGCATATATTATTGGCAGGTGAATATTCTATTTTGTTTATTTAACATGCTTCCATTTAGCGTGTTAGATAAACAAAATAGAATATTTACGATAGATCTTTATTCACGATAACTATTATGATGTTTTCGGGATGTAAACGATACAAAAATGACGGTGCATTTAGGTACCCGTTAAAACATTAAAGTATTCAATGCAGTTATGTCTACCTACCCTACGTTCTTTCTCTATACCTTTCTAGTTTAGCGTAATAAAACGTCTGGGGATCCACTCTGGCACTATCTTCTAGAAGTAACAACCTAACACGAAGTTAAAGAACGAAGTCAGGATAGGATAGGCCATGCCCTTAGTGGGTACCTGTGCATATCCTCCTTTTTAACCCTCGACGAAAAATCGACGGGTTTTTATAAGTTTAACGTGTCTGTGTGTGTGTGTGTGTGTGGCTTCGGAGCTCCCGAACGGATGAACCGAATTTGATTTTGATTTTTTTGTCTGAAAGGTGAATTGATCAAGAGTGTTCTTAGCTAAGCTACGTTAGATGGAAATTGATCCAAGATGGCCGCCGCCACAAAATGTCGAATAAACATATTGTATGACAACCCCACTCGGTATAGGCACAGTACGCATATATCTATGTGCGTCGGGGGACCGCTCGCGCTCCTTACCATACTATAAAATGTGTGCTTTAATAAAACGTTATGCCAATATGTACCTAATATGTAGCGCGGCCACCCTTACTTAATGGTTACGTCATTCATAAATAATCAAACAACTCATAAAACACTAGGTCTTGTAGCTACGTAGATATACATATAGGCATAATGGATACTCACTGCCGCACACAGAGATGTCAATAATTAACCTAAGTTCATTAACTCAGTTATGGATATGTAGTCTTTATGCATATTGAAATAAATGTCATTGACGTCTCTAACTGCGGCAGTTGGGTACCTAATTGTTGTGTGAAAATGCAGATAACAGCATAACCTGGATACCGGCATTTATTCGGAAGATGTCACAAAGGTGAATGAACTAGGCTAGGTTTGTTTACTAACCAGTAAGCGCGCATGGCTGGTGTTCGCCGCAAGGTGCTGGCGCAGCACTCGCAGTCGTGGGAAGGCACGCAGGCGGGCGTGTTGTTGTGACGCTCTTTTCTACACATGTTTACATCGATCGCTACCACAGTGCATTCGCGATATCTAAATATTTCTGTATCTAGATTTTCATCCTATAATCGCATTCCACTAATAAAAGACCGATAAAATCCATCCAGTTACAACTACCTGGAGCTTGCCCTACTCTATGGTAAGGTTGGCAGCGCACTTTTAACTCTATAGGTGTTGCAGTGTCACCGCTTATGGACACAAGTCTTCGGGTCACTCTTGCCATCGGGTGATCCGTCTGCTCGTCTGCTACCTATCACATAAAGAATGAGAGAGCTAGCAGCGCCTGCACTGTGTTTTCCCGAGTGAGTGAGGGTTATCCCAGGTGAGGACTGAGGTCCGGGAAAATTTCCCGTTTAGAAAGTTCGCTACGCCCTTCTGAATCAATTGGAGTTGCGGGTGTTCAATTTTCATGGGCGGCCGCAATCACTACCATATCAGGTAATCCATCAGCTCGTCTGCCGCTAATATAAAGAAAATAATTTACATAAAGAAAATAACAAGATTTTCTGTAATTAAATACGGTGAAGGAAGTCTGGTTATTAAAAAAGCTAGTGGCCCCCGACGAACTTCATTCGTTGGTCGTAAATATAACTACTTATACATTATATTATATAGGTACAGGATGGAAAAAAACGTTGGGCCGTGAAGGGAATCTATATACTTAGGTACGCTTAAATCCTCGTGGTAAGCACGCCATTCCTTTATTTTTCTAGAACAATAAAACTACAACAAAAATTGCAGTCTTTTTTTTTATAATTGTGCTTGTAGTGCCCAGAAATTGAACCGGAAGAAAAACTTTTTACTCTACCAATCGATACAGCAGGAAACCCAGATTAGGTGTTATTGCCCTACTTAATGAGGAAACCTTAGGTTGTCGTGAAGAGAAAGAAGTTTTGGCGTAAGAAACAAAAAAAAACATACAAATCGAAAAAATAATGAAAACTGCTTTGTAACACCATTTTAGTTAACAAACGTTTAACAAACATTTATGAATAAGTAGTTATATAGGTACAACTAATTACTTTAGGTATTGAGGGGACGCTGGGGGGTCCGAGAGGACCTCTCTGGCGTGGGAGCGGGCTTGCCTTAATTGGCCGGCCCGGTGGAGACAACCACATTAAAAAACCTTAAAGGACCGGCGTTGGGGCGCCCCGTTCGGGGCCTCGCGCGGCGTCGGTCGCCTTCGGGTGGCTGGGGAGTTAGCCCAGCCTGTTAGCGGCCATCCCGGGGGGAACACCCGCCTCCCCCGGTGTAAGTAGGGTAGCCGGGATACTCGGCTCTGTCCCGGTGGTCCTCTTTTTCCGTTGAACTCGTGGGAATCTTATGGATACCAAAAATTTAAAAACCCAAAACCCAAAACCCCTTTTAAATGACGACCGGGCGAACTCGAACATGGACTTTGATTTCACATCAAGCGATTTGGCATCTGTTGAACTGGACGTGGAGACAGCGGCCCCGAAGGCCGGCGCCACCACGAACGAACTTAGCACACCGAAAAAGGACGAGATCATCCATTGCACCCCGGATGATCCCAAAATAAAATTGACACCCTGCAGTGTCATTTTACATAAGGCAGTGCCCTCAAAGGGACAAAGGCTGAAACGTGTGACACCAGCTGGTCCAGCGGGCAAAGAAACTCAGGGCGGGAGTTTGTTCTTCCGCCCGGACGTTTTAGAAGTCTCTGACTCCGAGACAGAGACGCTAAAGGGGTCAGACACCGACTCCATGGTGAGTGATGCGTCCTCTACCACAAGAGAGCGCTTTATGAAGACTCGGCCTACCAAACGCGCGGCGCAGTCTGACCAGTCCAAGTCAGAAGACTCTGGCTCGGACTGTAGCAAGAGGTCAGCGCGCAAGAAACATGCGGGCCCGGGCAGGCCGGCCACCTCTGGCCAGTACATTGCCCTGGCAAAATCGAGGCTGGCTGCAGCAGAGGCCTTGAAGCTGCAAGTCAAGGCTCAATACGAGGCTGACTTGCAAGAACAGGAGCGGAAGACGCAGGAGTGCCGTGCACGATACGGCTACGGCGTAGCTCCTGTTCTTAACTACGGAGATATGTCGGTGGCGGACCTAGAGCAGTCCGCCAGTGAGGACGCCTCCCAAATCTTGGGAGTAGCCGCCAAGTCCCAGAACCTTAAGGGCCCACTAAAGAAGGCCCTAAAGGTTAGGACCTGTTCTCTCCTGGCAATTACGGCCGAGATGGCGAAGACTTCGTCCCCCTCTCGCGGCAGATAAGAAGCGGACCGCACCTCCCCCCCTAGGGACTGCAGCGCCCCCACCTCCTCCCCCCCCTCCATCTTTCAAGGGGAAAGGCAAGGGGAAGACCACGGCAAAGGCCGCAGGTATACCCACTTTCGGTCCCGTCACTCGCTCGAAGACCTTCGCCTCTGTCGCAGCATCTGGCACTCCAGCGCAGGCTCCGGCCACTCAGCCCACCCGCTCGCCGCCAGAGCCAGTGGCCTCCACCTCGTGGGCAGAGGACACTCTTCTGCCGGCGACTACGCCCGCCAATGAAGGGTGGAAAACGGTGGAGCGGAAGGCCAAAAATAAGAAGGCCAAAAAGGCGACAACGTCCGCTGCTGCCGCCTCCAAAACGTCCCCTCCTTCCGGTCAGGTTGGGCTGACCCGCGGGAAGAGGGCTAAGAAGAAAACGAAGAAGAAGAACGCGGCCTCTTCTTCCCCTGCCCAGAACGTGGCACGCGCTTTGGTGACGCCCAAGTCCTCGGCCGTCGTTATCACCCTGACGGCCGAGGCGGAGAAGAAAGGAGAGACATATTCGTCTCTCCTCATCAAGGCCCGGCAGGCTATCGGGGACGCAAAGTCCCTAGGCCTGCCACTCCGGTGCAGGCACACCATGACGGGAGCTCGCAAATTCGAGCTCCCCGGGGCCACAAGCGGCCCAGCAGCGGACGCCCTCGCGGCGAAGATTCGCGAGGCAGTGGCAGGCTCGGCACACGTGAGCCGCCCTGTGAAGTGCGCCACCCTCCTAGTGACAGAGCTCGACGGCTCTGTCACTAAGGAGGATGTCATAGAGAGGGTGGCGGAGGTCGGCGGCTGCGAGCCGTCGACTGTCAGAGTTGGTGAGGTTCGCCGCGGCTGTTGGGGCCTGGGCCAAGTTCGGGTCAGGCTCCCCACCACTGCCGCAAAGGCAGTCCTCAGGGCTGGCCGGCTCCTGGTCGGCTGGAGCTCGGCCAGTGTAAAGGCACTGGAGGATGAACCCCTCCGGTGCCTCAAGTGCCTATGCACTGGGCACACCGCGGCCCTATGTCCCTCGGAGGTCGTCCGCAACAATTTATGCTACCGCTGCGGACGCGAGGGGCACCAGTCTAGGGACTGTAAAGAAAAGTCGCCCCGCTGTGCCGTTTGTGCCGCTTCAGGCCGGCCAGCGGAACACATCATGAGGGGGAGGAGCTGTCGTCCTCCCCCTAAGAAAGGGAAGCAGCCGCCGGCCGAGAAACCGGCTGGCGCGGCCGCCTCTGGGGCTTCCCCAGTAGCGCAGGTTGAGGAGGGGGGGGCAATGTCCGAATAATGGCAGAAGCCGGACAACGCACCCTCCTCCAGGTGAACCTGAATAACTGCCGCTCGGCCCAAGACCTGTTTTATCAGCGTCTGGCCGAGTGGCAGGTAGATTTGGCGGTAGTCGCCGAGCCCTACTACATTCCCGATAGTTGGGTCGGCGACACCGATGGCGTGGCCGCCATTTTTCGGCGGCCCTCTTCACCTTTTCCCCCCCTCTCATTCGTGGAGAGGGGGTCAGGTTTTGTAGTCGCCGGCTGGGACGACTTGGCCGTGGTGGCGACTTATTTCTCTCCATCGCGGTCTTTCGCCGATTTTGAGGGGTATCTTCACACCCTGGGCGCGGCTTTGGGCCGCTTGGCGCCGCGCCCTGTCCTTCTCGCCGGGGACCTCAATGCGAAATCTGTCGCATGGGGGAACCCGGCTACCGACCAGAGGGGTCGAGCGCTCCAAGGGTGGGCCGTGGCGTGCGGTCTCACCCTCCTTAACACGGGCTCGACCCACACGTGCGTGCGGTGGAACGGCGGTTCGGTGGTGGACATAACGTTCGCCACCCCAGGCATAGCCGCACGCACCGGTGGATGGAGGGTGGACGACACGGAGTCGCTGTCCGACCACCGCTACATCCGATACGTGGTCGAAGGCGCTCCGGGGTCGCGATACCCCTCGAACAGGCCTTCTCCCTTACCGCGCTGGGCGCTGACAAAGCTGGACAGGGAGAAGGCTAAGGAGGCGGCGTTCGTCCAGGACTGGTTCTTCCCAGTCCTGGAAGAAGACGATGTGGACCTGAAGGCGGAAACCCTCCGCAGGTCCCTGACCGAGGTATGCGATGCCAGCATGCCTCGGTCACGCCGCCCGGGCCCACGCCACGCGGTATATTGGTGGTCGGCAGAAATCGAGGCTCTGTCGGCCACCTGCCGGAGGGCCAGGAGGGCCTTGCAGAGGGCAAGGCGGCGTCGGCACAGGGACCCCGCGAGTGAAGACCGCCTCTACGAGGTCTTTAAAGAGGCGCGCGGGGCCCTGAAACACGCCATTGGCAGGGCCAAAGACGCCGCCAGGGCGGAGCTACTGGAGGGCCTGGATCGGGATCCATGGGGGCGGCCGTATAAGGCGGCACGCAATAAACTGCGCCCCATCGGCCCCCCGGTCACTGAGACCCTCCAGCCCGAGCTCCTGGAGAGGGTGGTGCGGACGCTTTTCCCAGTCCGCACCGAATACATCCCTCCCAGGATGCCTCCGCCGGTAGGGGCGGCCTCCGTGGTGAATGATGCACCAACAATCACCACGGAGGAATTTGGCGCGGCGGAGCTCCGGCTCCGCGCGAAGAAGACCGCCCCAGGCCCGGACGGGATCCCGGCAAGGATCGTGGCCCTCTCTCTAAGTGAGATGGAGGGCCGAGTGCGGGACCTCTTCGACCGTTGCCTAACGGTCGGGAGGTTCCCCAAGGTGTGGAAGCAGGGCCTCTTGGTCCTGCTTCATAAGGAGGGCAGGCCGGCGGACTCCCCGTCGGCCTATAGGCCGATTGTCCTCCTCGACGAGGTGGGGAAGCTCTTCGAGAGAATCATTGCTTCCCGCCTCGTCGCGCACCTTGAGGGTACTGGGCCCAATTTATCAGGGGCCCAGTACGGTTTCAGGGCGGGCCGTTCAACGGTCGACGCCCTGAAACGTCTTCAAGCAGAGACGGAGTTGGCGGCACAAGAAGGGGAGGGTGTGATGGCGGTGTCTCTTGACATCAAGAACGCCTTTAACACCCTCCCCCATGCCGCTATAACGGAGGCACTCCACTATTTCGGAGTGCCATCCTATCTGGTAGTTCTAATAGAGGACTACCTTGAGGAAAGAGAGGTCGTGTATATCGACAGAGACGGCACCTTAAGGCGCCGCACGGTGGAGACCGGTGTTCCGCAGGGGTCAGTTCTCGGACCCCTGCTATGGAACATCGGCTACGACTGGGTCCTACGCGGCACCCTCCCCCGGGGCAGGTTAGTCATCTGCTATGCAGATGACACACTCATCACTGCCCGGGGGAAGGAATTTGACGGCAAGCGCGGCGCCGCAGCAAGAGCGTCGCGCGCCGCGGACCTGGTCGTAGGAAGAGTGCGGCGCCTCGGACTAGAGGTGTCGTTGGAGAAGACCGAGGTGATCTATTTCCCTCGGTCTTCTCGAGAGAGGTTCCCCTCCGGCAGACACATTACTGTCGGAGGGGCCCAGGTGGAGGTGAGGGCCGAGATGCGCTATCTCGGCCTCACCCTGGATCCGCGGTGGCATTTTGGCCTGCATTTTAGCAGGATGTCACCGCGGCTCCTCAAGGCAGCAAACACGCTTTCGTGGCTGCTGCCCAACCTGGGGGGACCAGGCTCCAGGTGCCGGCGACTCTATGCCGGCATCCTGCGGAGTATGGCGCTCTACGGGGCGCCAGTCTGGTCCGACTCCCTAGCAAGGGGGGAAAATCTTCCCTTCTTGCGGGGGCCTCAGCGGGTGGTAGCGCAACGGGTCGCTCGAACTTACTGCACGGTAAGCTTCGACGTGGCCTGTTTGCTCGCTGAGACCCCTCCATGGGAGTCAGACGCCGTGGTGCTCTCCGCCGTGTATGATTTCGCGGCGGAGAAAAGGGCAAAAGGGGAGTCCTTTTGCCCCGTCGAGCGGGAGGCCGTACGGAAGGAGGCCCGACAGGTCCTCCTGAGGCGATGGTCGGAGCACCTCGTCCTCACCCGTTACGGCCGCAGAACCCTCGACGCGCTCGCCCCGGTCATGGACCGGTGGCTTGAGCGTGCCCACGGTGTCGTCTCCTTCCGGATGGCGCAGGTAATGACCGGGCACGGTTGCTTCGGTTATTACCTGCATAAGATCCATCGGGAGGAGACACCTTCGTGCCACGCGTGCGGCGATGCGGTGGACACGGCGCAACATACCCTAGCGGTATGTGCGCCGTGGGCACCGCAACGTGATGCATTGGTGGCGAAGGTCGGCCAGGATCTCTCACTGGCTAGTATAGCGAGAGCTATACTGGCAAGTGACGAGGCCTGGAAGGCTTTCGCTGCCTTCTGCGAGCACGTGATGGCAGCGAAGGAGGCGGCGGAGCGCGAGCGAGAGGCGGATCCTCTCGCCCCCGCGCTTCGCAAGGCACGTAGAGGGAATACGCGTAGAGGGCGCGTAGAGGGAAGGAGACGACGCGAATACTTGCGTCTCCTTCCCCTGCGAGGAGCAGGTCCGCTGGTGCGTGGGGCTGTAACCCCACCACCGGCATTGCACGGACCTCCTCCTACGCCTGGTGGGGACGGCACAGCTCTCCCGGCTGTCCCCATCCCTCCCCCTGACCCCGGGGGGAGAAGCGCCGTGCTCGCCGTGTAGGCGGGCTTTCCGTTCGGGAGGGGTCGCGCGGTCGTGGTGCCAGGTTTCGTACCTCACCCCACGACCTCTCCCACTATGGACGATGAGGGAGAGTCCCAGGAGTTTTAGTCGGTATACCCCCGCCTTCTGCGGGGGGGAGTCCGACATAACCCATCCGTTTACAGACGGATGGGTATGCGTAACGCATTTCTCCTGGGTCATCAAAAAAAAAAAAAAAAAAAAAGGTATTGAGGGGATAGGAGGATTATTCGACAGACGTAGGTACAAAGCCCTTGGGTTTCATAGAGAAATGTTATTTTTAATAGGAACTGCATTTCATCTATTGGTGGCCATCATTATCATTACATATACGATGATAACAACAAGTCCCGTGAAGAGCGCGCTTCAGTCACCATCAACATTTAAATTTCAATATTAAAATTTAAGCTTTTTTCTAAAAACACAAGCCCTCTTATTCCAAAACGTGGCTTAACATAAGTAGTGGGATTAATACTGTGAATAACTGAAGAACTAGAATAAACATTATTACAAAACTAAGTTTAACGTTATTTAGTATATCAACTATAATACTGTAGGCAAACACTTATCCTATTTATTAAATAAACATGCACAAATGTTGGGTCAGTTTTTGTACGCGAAAAATTGATTCACGCCAAAAGTGGCCGCTTTTGGCTTTTGCTCAAAGAATACATTTACTCTAGGGCTTTTGCTACTAGTTAGGGCCTCTAGGGTCCTTATAATACAATTACCTAACACACAATTTTTCTGTATTGCCTGGTACTTAAGTTGTGTATTTTGTGCAATAAAATATATCTATCTATTTATCTAACCAAGGCCATAGCCGCTTGGCTAATTCGGGTTGGGTAAAACTAATTTCAACCAAACTCTTTTTTCTCCTTATTACAAATCGCGAACTAAGGATAGTCCAGTTGGGGAGGGGGAAGGTAGGTAAGTGGTGTATCTAAGGGACGTTCTTTCCATTTTAGTCGAAATTGACGTGTCTGCTGTAATTTACCAGTTACGATCACAATTACATTTTGGGGGGTCGGAGAGGGAGGATTTTGATATGGTGGGGGATGGTGGGACATACGGAGGGGATGGTGGGACCTCACTGTGTCTTCTTAGCCATAGCGTTCGGGTGCATTACCAATAGCTTAACGTGGTTTCCAAGTAACGAACAAAACTTTATGAAAATATAAATAACCTATAATTATAATTTTGTGCATATTTGCGTTGCGTAGCTTTTTGCAACTTTAGAAATAATTTTGTGTACCTTTATGTACAACCCGTGCGGATAAAGAATGGGATCAGAAATGGCGGCGCATCTATTCACATCTCGCTCCCACACTATTTGCGCCGCCATTTCCGATCCCATTCTTTATCCGCACGGGTTGTACGAATTTTGTATGCTAGTATTCTGCTTATTTCTTAAGAAATATCATTAATTCAAATTTCTAACACGCACCAGATGATCCTTGTTGCACCTAGGACCCCGCGATCATGCCCCAGTACTTAAACCAATATCAATAAGATGATTTTGGGGTGGTGGGGCTTGGCAGGATTTTGTTGTGGGGGGGATTAAATTTTTTAAACTTCATGCTAATATGGAAAGGTAAAAATAATATTTTACATTAATAAAAGGGCAACCCTATACAGTCGGTAACTTTCAGTCAAAAATGGAGGAGTGTCGATACAGCTTTAGCGTATTTTTCCACTGTGCTCATGTGCTGGAGCTTTGTGTGTTACGGTCAGCATCAAAAGTAGCTTAATACTTTAGTACCATGTCGAAGTAACATTTTTTACGATCCCCTTGGAAACTGCCTTTAATAGGCAGAACAGTTACAGTGTGAACATTTTATGCGTGTATTATGAACTAAGGGCTAAGCAAGCAGTCTGCAAGTTTTTGTCTCTACATCCCGTCATTAGTGAATTCCTTTGCCCTGTGGCAGAAATAAGAAAAGAAAAAAGTAGAAAAATATCAAACCAAAAAATTTGATCCAAAATTTTTATTTAATATTAAAACATGAGTTACAACAAATGGCATCTTAAAACAATAGGTACATATAAATAATAAAGCTGCTCATTTTACCAAAATAAAAAGTTGTAACAGACCTCAAACATAATATCTGTAAAGTCGATCCTGCCTTCTAAAATATCAAGTTTATTGTAAACTGTGACATATAAATTTAAGTTACGTTCATTGGGCGTTTGAGTCTCTATTTACAGATATTAAATTATAAATTTCGATAGCCGATTGAGTTTAAGAATTTTGATCCCAAAATTTCGGTAATTTGAGGACTTCCTTTCCTATGACTAAAATTATTTTAACAACTTTTTATTATATTAATAATCACACAAAAAAGCAATCCAGTTCTAGTTTATATACTATTGACTATGGAAATCTATTTCTTTCACTAGGTAATTAAGTACATGAGTGGAATTTATCAATACTATATTTCGGTAGATGTAATCTATGGTACAATAATTATATTATTAGATCATCGATATAGATGATCGAAGTATTAGATTGTATTTATCTATAGGCAGATGTCTTACTTAGGTGCCAGTGAAAGCGACAAAATATTAAACAGTGAGTATAAAATATTTCTGAATATCTAAAACGTTTATTTATTTTCTGTCAACAACATTATCTAGCATAATATGAATTATCTAAGTGCGTCTATGTCCTTTTCTAACATCATGGTCTAACTACTTTAGATGTATGTCCACTGGCAAATTGACATTCTTTTTCATATCACGGAGACAACAGGCAAGAATAGCTCGGTGGACTTTTACAATACATTTTGGGATCAATATTTTATAAATATTCATTACTTCATCATCTGGCTTCTTATAAATACTAAATAAATGTAAGAGTCATGAAAAACTACAAAGGTCACTTATCAATATGAAAAAAATCATAGAAAAGTTAAGCTATAAGTATAAAGAAAATAGTGTAAAGATTAACAGTAATTTACAAATAAATTAGAAACAAAAACAACTTTGTTCTCTGTAATCACAATAAAGATCAAGGCTAGCGGGAAACTGCACAGCGGGCTTCACTCAAGTGCACGAAGCAGAGAAACTCGTCGTGGACCACATAACATCCACAAACTACGCAATATATTATAATTTTGATTTCAAATAAAACAACCAACCACCTTAACCTATGCAATATGTACAACTTAACTTAATGTATGGGAAAAATAGAGAGATTTTTGTTAGCACACGAATGCACTGCGCATTACCTACATTATTGTAAGTATGCAAAATGACCAGATGATTAAAAATATTTTAATCCATGAACTTACTCTAGCGGAAGATGAATAATCCAAAATAATAATAATAATTAAATACAAAACATTACATTAACAACCTCCCAAACAACTGGTCTGATTCTAACCTCTATTAAAACTCTCAACATTCAACAGTTCAGTACGCACCAGTGATCGTTAACCGTAACACAATTACACTACAATTGTATATCTATCCTTCGCCGTAACATCTAATGTAAAAATATATGTATGTAGTTATAATATGCTACACGTATATGTATGTCCGAAATTTTAATTCGATTATATTTTACACTACTCAGCAAAATAAGTTTAGTTTAATAATAATGTTAACTTAATGTTAATTATAATGTAATACATTTTTTTTCTGAGATTACACTTACATTTTAAACATAATTGTTTCGAGAAAAATGTTACACCTAGCCTATTAATAATAAACTTAATATAAAATGAAATAAGTTAGAACTGATACAATTCATGAAGAAAACTGTAATGCACCAAGCTATGATTTCTATAAATCAATTTATAAAAATATTCTTGATGGTACATAAAAGTTGATGACAATATTTTCGTTTTATTACATAGTAGCTATTTACAAAAAGTTACAAGAGATTCTTTTATACACAGTTTGATCGCCAAACTCTGCTACTACAATTCTAAATTCCAATAATTTTCAAACAAAATAAATTATCAGTATTTTGCAATCAATGCAAGTCCGATTAATAATGTCAAAGGCTCCTGGCCCACTATTACAAACATCAAAATACTCTATAATCGCATCGGCGACATATCGCCCCATTGCAAAATGTGTTCTTCAATATAAACATTTTAATGTCATACTAGCACATGGTGCACTCACGGCCGATCGGATCGCATGCTCTCACTCGTGGGTAGCCATGGGCGATTGTAAGAAAAACTAACAAACGAATTATTCGAATGTTTTTATAAGGTGTCCCTTATAAAATCTAAATATTACTAATTCAAAATATCATTCGAATGAAAAAATAATTCATTGATAGTTCGATATTCGAATGAATTCTTACTGTAATAAATCATTCGAATGAAAATGTTGAATGAACCATTCGAATGATTTTAGTGTTCACTTAGGTATGCGTGTAACAGAATAATTGTTCATTTGTTTACGTTTTGAAATAAGGGAACCGGTGAGTTCTTAGCCATCAAATAATGGCAATTTCTTTTTTAATACGAATGAATAATCATTCACATAATGAGAAATCCTTTGAACGTATTTTTTCATTAACGATTCGAATGCCTCTCATCTACAATCGAATAATTCGATTACTCGTTTATTCGAATGAATAATTCACAGTCGGCCATCACTAGTCTATTCAAATTACGAAGTCCTTTTTGACAGATGAGTGACTGATGACAGAATAGATCAGTACTAGGGAATATTTTTTAAATGACGATTTACTACCAAATACAAAAAGAGATATTCAATTGGATTTATATGAAACGTGCAGATATACGTTGTTCGAAATGTCAAAAAGGTCTTCATAATTGGAACAGACTGAAACCATGTGGCGGTAGTCGCGCCACAAAAGAGGTCCCGCGGTCAAACACGAAACCAAAATTTGAGATTCATGTCTATATCAACAAAGCTCAAATTTGAATAGGCGGATCCACGCCAGACGATCCAGAATGGATCATCAATCCCGCGAACTGCGATCAAAGATCGTGATGCGTGGAGCGTGGATCGTTCTAGGTCGATCCAACAACGATCTTTTGCGATCCTGTAGGGCTAACATGCGCACCACGAGATAATTTTGTATTTTTGTAAGCTAAAAACGAGATATTTGTCGTCGTAGACTAGCGAGGACGACAAATATCTCGTTTTTAGCTGTCAAATTTCATACATGCGCTCCGCGCCAAAATGTTGTCTACTCTCGTCCGTGCGAGCGCATTCTTCTATCCCGCTGATCGCTCAGTCTGGTGAGCGAGAAGCAACTAGCGAATACGAGTGTAGACAAAATTATCGCGTGGTGCGCATGTTAGCCCTACTGACTGGCTGTTCCAACGCGCTCCTGCATATCTATAGTGAATCAGTTGAATTTTGTCTGGCTATAGATTCACACGTGCAACGACGGCGGATCACGCGATCAAAATCACAAAAGTCCAGACCGCGCGCGTCAAGCGACTGAAGCCCCTCTGTGCGTGGACAAAAAATCGACAACAAATGGATCGCACGCGGCGTGAAGCGCGCGGCACGTCTACACTTCACGCTCCGTGGAGCGCGCTCCATGCCGCGCAAGATCGGAGCGCTTTGGATCGTCCGGTGTGGATCCTCCTATTGTTGACGTGACAGAAGTGGCACCACTTCTTTCACGCGTTTCAGCTCATAATGTCAACTTCTCAAAATGTCAACCGGACGAAAAATGTACATTTCTTATAACGTCAACCTCTTAAAATGTCAACTTCGCAAAAAGACAACTTTTCGAAATGTCCACTTCTCACAATGTCAACTTCGCATTTGTTCAACTTATCATAATGTCAACTCTTAAAGCATATATTCGCAAAATGACAACTCTTCGTAATTTCTACTTTAAGTGGCCATCCATTGTACCACCCAATATGAGGCAATAAAGACATGAGTCTTGGCTAATGGACAACATTTCAAAATTGCTAAGCTCTGAAACAAAAAATACCAATTCTTTGTTTACTTTTCCGCTGCTCGAATATATATTTATTCATTTTTTATATTGCTTATTTATTGAGAAAAAAATTAAAAACTAAAAAACGTAAGATGACGTCATCGGACGGCAGAATGTAAAATATTTCTTTGCTTAACACATTATAGTTTTAAATTTACGAAATGCCAAACCCATGACATGCAACTATCAAAAAAAAAGACAACTTGTCAACGTTGAATGTATGAATGACGTTGACAATGTTGACACTAGTATTATTTACCTTTGACAGTAGTACCTTTTTTTTATTAAAACAATGATAAGCAAAGGAAAATCTCTGTATTCAGCCGTCCGATGACGTCATTTGGCGCTTACGTCTATTTAGAATAAAAAGAATTTCAATAATTATTTTATGCATGAAAATGGACAAATTTTGAAAAAAGAAAAAATATGGGTCTGTTCATTTTATGTCTATTTTCATATAAAAAAACAATATGGACATGTTAAAAATATGAAATGTTGTCCATTGAAAAGAATACTTACCACAATCTATTGCATGAGTTTCTTACTAATTTTCTAAAATTTCAAGAGTTGACATTATGATAAGTTGAACAAATGCGAAGTTGACATTGTGAGAAGTGGACATTATGAGCTGAAACGCTTTGACGGGACTTGTTTTGCGGCACGAACTCTACCCGTGGTGGCAGGCGAGGCAGGGCTGGTGGGGCGCGGGTCAGGAGACGCGCGCGCGCGGGCGGGCGGCGCGGGGGTGGGGCGCGTGTGTCGCGTGGGGCAGCGGGTGGGGCGGGTGGGGCGCGTGGTGCGCCAGCAGGTAGGAGGCGTCGAGCGTGGCTCGCGGCGCCAGGCGAGTGAGCAGGCGGCGCGCGATGTCGTTGAGACGCGCGGCTCGGCGGGTACGCCTCTGCTCGACGGTCTCCGTCGCGGCGGGGACGCTCTGAGGAATAAATAATAAATAAATATTTCACAACGTCACATACATTGATCTGACTCCGAGATAGGTAGCTCAAGCACCTGTGTTACGGATATCAGAATCAACAGTGGGATTACAAATATATACATATAATCCTTTCCTTATGTAAATACATACTTATAATACATAGGAAACACCCAGACAAAATACAAACAGACATGTTCATGCACACAAATATTTGTCATCATCATCATCATCATCAGCCCATTTAAGTCCCCACTGCTGGGGCACGGGCCTCCCTCAATCACATGAGGGGTAATTGCCATACTCACCACGCTTGGCAGACGGGTTGGCGAGGGTTTTGATATAAATGCAGAGTTTTCCTTCTCTGGGTGCTGATGATCATGCCAGCAGCTTTACCTTAGTCGCCTTTTACGACACCTCGGTAAGAGTGAGGGTGGCCTATTCTACTCTGCCGCTAAATGTTTGTACTGTGCGAGGATCGCACCCGCAACCCTTAGACCAAAGGCAGCGTTCACTACTACTGTTCCAAACGAATAGAATAGAAAAAGTTTATTTAGCACACAATAATAATACATTACGCTTACAACTAAACTTATAATCTCTAACTTATGGTGCTTAAAAGGTTCCCACTCAGCACTATGTCGACGATACTATGTCGTGATTCCCGGAGTAGGCAACCGCGACGCTGATTTTCAGTCGAGCGATATGAGGAGACAACTAAATATTACGTAAACATTACAACAAAATAGGTACGGCACACGGCCTCGGGGTCGTCGAGCGGTGCATGCGGCGGCATAGACACAATTTCGTAACATATCTATGAAATATGCTGCGAGCAACAGTCTATTGAGGAGAACATGCGCAATGTGTGCTATGGACAGCATTTTTATGTCTCGGTGGGGCCTAAGATTTCATTTCAGTCTATATTTACCTTGGAACTTTCGGACCCAGCGATCGCCACCTGGGGCTTTTTCTTGGTATCCTTATTTGTAGCATATTTGTTATTTGTCTTGTCAGTAGGGGCAGCGCTCTTTCCCCTGGGCTTCAGATACTCCGGAGATACCTCGTGTGGCTAGAATGATTTAAGTAAATATGTATTATTAAAATACATCCTGTTAAGACTAATTATAAGAAATATTTCAATACGTCAAGTTAACACAAAACCACATATCAGGTTACTACAATTACATTAGATCTCATACCTTTTATATTCCATTACTTATACCTTTATACATAAGTACTTATTTTATTAATGGAACAAAAACAAAAGAAAATTAAGACAATAAGTAAGAAATAAAATTAGTATTAAAAAAGGTTCTAAGAACATAGCGTTTTTTTAACAAATTGTTATCATAAACCACATATACCGATATATATCGACCGGAGTGATACCACGGCCTCACAGAAAACCAGCACTGTGTTGTATTCGCTGCGTGAGTGAGGGTACCGGAGGCCCAATACGGGGGAAGAGGGGTTTAAAGGTTGGCAGCGCATTTGGGGGGCTGCCCATTAATCACGTGAGGCTTGAAGAGGGGGGGGGGGGGGGGGGGGAGTTTGATAAATCACGAAAATAACACAAGGGGGGGGGGGGGGGTTTACTAAGATATCACGTGTATTTATTTTAGTGCGCGAAAATGAAGACATCGAGTGGCTAATACTTAATTATATCTCTACCAATCTATGTATAGTTACCGCGTAGGTGCGCGAGATCTTGAGCCGCTGCGGGAAGTGGTGGAAGGCGTAGGCCTTGGTGCAGATGGGGTACTTGGGCCGCGACACCTTCGTGAACAGCCGCGCCGTGCGGTCCACGCGCAGCTCGCACGTGTACACGTGCGCCTCCGCCGCGCCCACCGGACGACCCTGCGTACACACACACACCAGGCGTTACATGCAGTATACAGCGTGTTTATTTGATACGGGCGAATATTTTAATGGCGATTACTATCGGACCTAGGGAACCTGTTTACATACATTTCTTTAGGAAATTAAGGTACTTTTTTTTCATACAAAATAATTGAGCACGCAATGTATTGCATCCACTGGTAGTTAACGTTAATAACATCAATTAACGTAGACATAAGTATCTAAACGTCATACGAGTGTCATGACACTCATGTCACTTGTCATGTCAAACAAAGTTGGACGGCATACATTGCTGCTGGGTTGCACTTTAGAAAAATCATTACACCTAATTAACCACAAAATTTAATGAAATTACTATCTTATACGATTCGTAGGATCAGATATTATAGCTGGATTAATTATTCGCCCGTATAAAATACACACGCTGTATAAAATCGACTAAGTTCCCGGTAGACCGCTTTTCGACCTTGAAGTAATTATTTGTATACATACATAGGTTTTAGTCAAAATGTATCATTATGTAGTTTAGACAGCATCGTGGAACATACAAACATACTTACATACAACCCGTGCGGATAAAGAATGGGATCAGAAATGGCGGCGCATCTATTCACTTCTCGCTTGCACACATATTTGCGTCTATACTACACACCAGGCGTTACATACAGTATGTAAAATCGACTGAGTTCCCGGTAGACCGCTTTTCGACCTTGAAGTAATTATTTGTATACATACATAGGTTTTAGTCAAAATGTATCATTATGTAGTTTAGACAGCATCGTGGACAAACATACTTACATACAAACATACTTACATACAACCCGTGCGGATAAAAAATGGGATCAAAAATGGCGGCGCATCTATTCACTTCTCGCTCGCACACATATTTGCGTCTATACTCGCACTCGTGGGGTATACTCGCACCCATTCTTTATCCGCACAGGTTGTACATACATATACTGCTATTTATTACTCAGTACGTAAGTGTTAATTGATCCGCCCTCTGCGATTCTCAACAACCATATCTGTTTTATTAAGTGATAGGTCGCAGACGAGCAGACGGATCACCTGATGGAAAGCGATTGCCGCCGCCCATGGACACCCGTGACACTAGTGGAGTCACAAGTGCGCTAAGATCGAAAACTGGTCTACCGGGAACTTTGTCGACATTGTACAATGTAAATAAACGGACCACATGATAACGAGAAAAAAGTCATTGGTTTCATATAAATAATATTATAACACATTTGCAATAGATTAGGATTGCTGTGAATGTCTAATCTATTGCAAATGTGTTATAATCCTCTCTAAGTGTAAGTATAAGCGACCATAGCATTAAGTTCTGTAAAATTTTGTGCAATAAGAGTATCTATCCTCTCATCTTATCGTCTTATTCACAGTTGCGTCCAAAACTGTGACCGGAGTACGCTTGGACCATGATTCAGGATGATTATGCAATGTGCTATAATATGGTATACATACTAATGTCTCAAAAAAAACTTGTTAATACAAATTAACAAATCGGCTGTTAGAGTTTGTATGAAAATAGATTTTTTATAGATTTCCCTACATCATACTAGAATATAGGGAAACACAAAATTATGTTTCAGTTAAGAAATATAAGAATCAATCTAAGAACTAGAAAGCTGATGACGTTATACAAATTAATAAACAGTCGCTTCTAATAATAAATGTATCTAAAGATAGAATCTATTTCCTTCACACTGATTTCATAAAAACAAGATTTACCAATATAATTTTTCTCCTTCATTGTAGATAATTTCTTTTTTCTAGTAAATAAGATAAACCTATAGTCAAATTTATTGGGAACGACGGTAGGATTTCTAAACTATATATATAATTGATAATTATTTAAAATACCGGCATGATCATAATAAGTTAAGTAACTGGTGTTAAAATAAATACCATGATGATAAGATTGTTGTGGTAAGCGAAAACTAATAAGATGGCTATCTCTTTGAAAACATGTCCTAGTTGATTTTGCAAACAAAAATGACAAGTGTAAGCCCTATGACACCTTTGGAAAGCAACTACGTGCATTATTCTGCAAATATTGACACAAACGTGAGTGCAAAGGTTTTAACCACTTACTTTACAAAATGTGTTCAGGTCCATCACCCAGCATTGGGACATGACGAGTTCTATAGGCACTGCTTCATACAAAGGAACTCGCATCACTTCATTGTGGAAGAATCTGTAAACAAAAATCATAAGAGTATTAGAAAATATTTGAATAGTTCTATCCTCCTAAGTATGAACAAGAATGGCGCGCGCAAGAATAATTACGCTCTCGTCTTACAACAATAGTACGATATTTAACACTTTTAGATGGGTTTACTCATAATATAACGCAGCACAGTGCCTTCTACTTTGAAAAATAATCCAGGTGCCTTACACATACACTGGCCCAATGGCGCACTCGCTAGAAACTTTCTTGTAAAGATTATGACAAATTCGTGGACTCTGAACACACAAGTGCTTATGCTAATTTATTTTGGAATCAGGATGATGAATCTTTTATTGTTAGATATTTACTAATTTACAAAGCGCCGATCCGTTTTAATCAAATAGTTTGGAGGTCCTATGGGCGATACTTAGGTCCTGTAGGGGGCCCGTTTAATCATTAATTAAAAATATTTTTTTGAAAATTTTCATCTCCTACCCCATCTTTGTCAGCAAAAGTTGTCAATAAAATGTAGTTGTTCTTATCCTGTCTAAAAATAAGTCGAGCTAAGACCCCCGATCCCCGTCGATGCTTACGTAATACTGGAACGCCCAGGGTGCAGGGGCGCAGGTGTCTCTTGACTGAAAATGGAGATAACCAATACATATGTTTCAGTGGTCGCAACTCACTTCCTGGTGGGCTCGTGGAAGGTCTCGTGCGGGCGCAGGTAGTGGTGCCCGTACACGTAGCGCTCCTGCGTGTCCTTGTGCTTCCACAGGCGCTCCACGCGGAAGATGTCCAGCTCCGACACCGGGATCTCGCCAATCGTCTGGTACGTGTGCTTGCGGACCGAGCCGTCCTGTACACATCATCACATATTTCTGATTATAGAGACTGATAGAGTTGCTTGGTATAAAATTATTAAAGGTAAATTTTTAAAGGCTCCACTCAACTCTGCGCAGCTCCACTTCTTTGGAAACGCAGCCTAAGACAGAAAGGCTTGGCGCACTTGGATGTCGGAAGCCAAGATCTATTTTAGGTCGCTAAGCCAACAAAGTAAATAATACTCGTAATTTTACTGGTCCGATGGCGTATTTGGTTGTGACCCTGCCCCGCTATGTTTAGTGTCTGAGTGTGTATTACAATATTAAATTCAATTTATGTATTTATTATTATTTGTAATTCCTCTTTGGCATGATATCCGTAACACAAGTGCTAAAGCTACTTAGTACAGGAGTTCGGAAAAGAGTTCTTCTTTTATCCGGCATTGTTCATGTCTAAGAGTTCTTCGGTTACCATTTATCATCAGATAGGCCGAATACTTTTTGCCTATTATAGCAATAAAAAAAAACCAGGACAATTCATGAGATGTTGAATGAATTAAAATAATTAAATAATAATAGGCAAAGACCTATATCATTGAAATAAAGTCATCGCTACTATGGTGGGATTAGGCATAATCTATGTTGATCACAAACCTTAACTATGTTACAAAAATTCAAAACATTTTTGCTCGACGCCCTGTTGCTATAGTGGTATAGTACCGGGGACGAGATCTGGGTTCAATGAATGAAAATAAACGTCGATCTCACCTTATTCTGTGTAGTGTCGTCCGCCTTCCCCTTGGCCATGGTCTTGAGCTTCTTGCGCTCCTGGCGCTTGGTCTTGGGCTCGGCGGCGCCGCGGCTGACGTCGGGGTGCTTGTCGTCGATGGGGATGTCGCGCAGCACGTACACGGTGTCGCCCTGCCGCACCTGCAGGTCGCCGCGCATCAGCGACAGGTAGAACTGGTGCCCCTCTTCTGTGTAGTCGTCCAGCGGGATCTCGCGGTCCACCGTCTGTGTGACGATTAATGGTATGTTGAGCAAACTTATCGAATCTTTTCTTTGTTTTTAACGAAACAAATTAAAAAATAAAGAGGTATACACACAGGCCTCAGTATCTCGTCTCTAATTTTAGATAGATAGACAGACTCTGTTTTATGCAAAAGCAAAATATATATGTACAGGACTGGACTGCAACAACAAACGTAACAGTACATTAAGGCTTGTCGGATTTCTTGAAGACCATTCATATGGGTCAACGCGACTGGAGTAAAACGGCCACACAGAAAACTGGTGTGAAGCAGCGCCTGCGCTGTTTCTCCCCGTGAGCGAGGGTACCAGATATCCAATCCGGGCTCAGAGCAGTCGTGGTCACTTTTAAAGTTGGCAGCACACTTACGACTCCACTGGTGTTGCCATAGTATCATGTGATCCGTCTGCTTCATCATCATCAGCCCAATTAAGTCCCCACTGCTGGGGCACGGGCCTCCCTCAATCACATGAGGGGTAATTGCCATACTAACCACGCTTGGCAGACGGGTTGGCGAGGGTTTTGATATAAATGCAGAGTTTTCCTTCTCTGGGTGCTGATGATCATGCCAGCAGCTTTACCTTAGTCGCCTTTTACGACACCTCGGTAAGAGTGAGGGTGGCCTATTCTACTCTGCCGGGACCACACGGCAAACGGGATCCATCTGGTTACTAGAGTACTTACTGGCACAAAATAATAGCACACAGAAAGTTGGCTATAGCTGACCTTGTATCGTGTTTCTCCCGCACGTCTGCCTTTGTCATTACTGCTGAAACTAGCTGTGGTTACTGTAAGTGCCCATGAACGTGTGTGGAGCAGCTTTAGCTCGCGATGTGGGCAGCGTACTGGTCAGCCACGCGCGCACTGCACCAGCAGCGCTCCCGCACGTGCGTGCTGGCGCCGGGTCCTCACCTGGTACGTCTGCGCGGAGCAGTGGTGGCAGTAGTGCGGGCGCGCGGTGTCGGCACGCGCACTGCACCAGCAGCGCTCCCGCACGTGCGTGCTGGCGCCGGGTCCTCACCTGGTACGTCTGCGCGGAGCAGTGGTGGCAGTAGTGCGGGCGCGCGGTGTCGGCGACGCGCAGACAGCGCGCGTGCTGCCAGACGCCGCAGCGCGGGGCGCCGCACTGCACCATGAGCCCCTCCTCCACGTGCAGCCCGCAGATGCACATTATCACCTCCTCTGCGAACACAACACACGACATCAGTCACGATCACTACGATAGGGTTCGTCCATCGAAAAGTCGCTAAAACATTACGTGATTCATCGACAACCCCATGCAAATTCATTCCGAGGCGAAAAAATGTGACGTCATAAAGGTCAAACAAAGGTTGTAGCTTGTTCTCAAAAATATCCTAAAATAAGAAATCATTTTAAAATCTGGTAACTAATAACTGAGTAACGCTATTCCTCGAAATTGATTTGAATTAGAAATATTTTTAAAAATTGGGCCTCACCCATTAGTATGATAATCATAATATCTAACTATCATTCATTGGCTTATGGTGAAGCAAGACTTAAATATTCTTCCTTGACTTACTGAAAGTCTTTATAGTATAGCTCAGTTGGTTATATTGACTTAGCAGTTATATTGAATTAGTAGACTTGTTGAGATCCCGATTAGCAAAGGGACCTTACCTGATAGTGATTGTATCAGAAATGATGAGATCCGCAGGAGAACTAAGGTCAGAGATATAGCTTAAAGGACTGCATGCATCAAGTGGCAATGGGCAGGGCACATAGCGAGGGGAGCAGACGGCCGTTGGGGCGAAAAGGTCCTCGAGTGGAGGCCACTGTACAGGAGGTCGCAGCCGTGGCAAGCCCCCCACAATCCATTGGATACGGGCCGGCACAGGACCGATCTGTGTGGAGTACATTGGGGGAGGCCTATGTCTATTGGCTGAAATGATGATGATGACGATGAAAGGGACCTGATTCAGAGCCCACTTGAAGACCATCCATTTTTTTTTTATATAAATGCATTCACTTGAATAATAATATTATTAGACAAAATACAAACATCTCTAAAAAATTACATAGGTTGTTGCCACTCACCAGTCTTCGCTTTCTGAAGGAACCCGGCTGGCAAAGGATCCTCCGGACCGAGTATTTTCGTCAGGAGATCAGCACAGTACGTTTTAGCTGCATTATACACCTGTGAGGAAAACATTTTAGTCAGATTTAATATAATTATTGCGCGATTAATGTTGTCTTTCGATGTCGTCTCACATAAGTAAACGTGTTATAGTGTAGATCAACCACCAGCCAATTGGTTTTTAAGCTCAATAGAACGTTATGGGTCAAAAACATTGATTTACTTTTTAGTTCTTTGGACAAATCAAGAAGTTTTCATGGTTGATAAAAACACTACGTTGATGAAAGTCATGTTACGTAAAAATATTGCAAAGGTTTTACTTGTTAATTTATGAAACCGTGAAAAAACACCTTTGTAGTGAAAAATACGATATGAGCGGATAAATGAACTTTTTTACTAAAAACCTGAGTTCTGACACTCGATTAACAAATATAACTTATTTATTATGAGATACTGGGCAGACGAGCGGGCGGATCACCTGTCGGTAAGTGATAACCGCCGGGGATGGACACCTGCAACAGCAGAGGAGTCACAAGTGCGCCGTTGGCCTTTTAAACATATTACGCTCTTTTCTTCAAGGTTTGAAGGACACATCCGTCCAGAAATACGGCAGGCGATAGTTAATTTAGTTACCTTTTTGAGTTGAACAGCAGCGCTCCCTAGCGGCGAAAGGCGTCCGTGCTCGCGCATGGCGTTGGAGAACACCGTGCACACGTCGGCGTCGAACGGCGCCACCGCGGTGTACAGGCCGCGGCTGATGTTGCCCTCGATGGTGGACAGGTCCGCGGCGTACGCCTGGCTCGAGTCAGGGATTTTGGTCTTACTCTTCATAAACGGCGCGCAGAGAGGCTTGTCTTTATCGTCTGAAATGTTTACTGAATTGTTAAAATTATGCAACGAGTTGAGCTGGGTGGGATAAGTCGAATTTTGATTTACGCTGTTTTATAAAATAAAATGGTCTAATGGTTTAAGTACCGGGCCATGATCCCGGGTACTGGGTTCGATTCCCGGGTCGAGCAGAGGTATGTTTCAAATTTTTCGAACATATCTCGGGTTTGCTATCACCAATCCGCATTTGGCAAGCGTGGTGATTAAGCCTAATCCCATCATAGTAGGGATGACTTGATTTCTGATATTTCGGACAGTATGTAGGCTGATACTTTAGAAAAAAAGAACCCGAGGACGATCCCCAACGAGACGGTCCGATCAAGTGAGAGGAGCACCCTCAAACAAGTTTTGCTCGGTTGCCAGGGTCGCAATGAAAGGCAAATCAAACACGCAAGCTGGAACCCATCCACATCCACCGATGACCACGATCCTCAGCAGTCCTGAGGGAGCGACCTCAGAGAGAGAGAGAGAGAGAGAGAGAGTTAAAAAAGAAGTATAGAAAAATACTTCGTTCCGTCGTTAATCCGGATTGTTTTTACAGTTAGAATGATAATTGGGCGCCTTAGATAAAGTTGGTTATTATCATGTTAAGTACTATCTGATTTTTATGTGATAGGTGGCAGACGGCACAGTGTTGTGTTTAAAAGCAGTTATTAGGTCAAATTATTAATTACGAGCTAATTACCTTTCACAGCCAAAATAGCATCGTACAGTGCCTGGAAAACTTTCTTAAGCCGTTCATTCTTGTCCAGCGCCGGGTCGTCATCCAGCTGCACCATGCTTTTGACATTGTCCTCCTTGGAGGCGCGCAGAGCGTGCAGCCGCTCCAGGAACACCGAGGCGTTCATGGTGTCGGGCAGCGCCAGCGGGTTGACGGTGATGTTGGCGTTGGTGGACACGGACGCGACGGCGGGCGCGGGGGCTGCGGGCGCGGGCGGCGACGGCGGCATGCTGATCGACATGCGGTCTCGGATGCGACGGACCTGTATGTCAGTAAAGTTTCAATCAAATTGAGAGATCTCACCATGCTCATGGGCTGGTTCCCCTGTTTAAGGTAGACGTGTGTAACACTTTACTGAAACGACTCAGAGATCCTACTAAGCCAAATGATACACTGTTCCGAATCTCTAATGTATGTTTCAAATGTAGACTCAAATGGATCTCGAGTTCGAATGAACCGAACGATTTGAATGAGCTAAATGATCCGAATGAGCTGAATGATCCGAGTGAGCCGAATGATTCGATGAGCCAAATGATCCGAATGAGATGAATAAGTCGAATGAAACGAATGAGCGGAATGAATCACGGATCTGTCTGAGAGTCCATGTTCCAAATGAAGCGTTTCACTGTTCCGCATCTCTGCACTGATCCAGATGCAAATATTCCAATCAATAGTTTAAGGGTTTGTGAAGGTCAGACGGCAGACGCCTCATTGTAATTGCTAATTGCCAGACACTTCAAATCCCGGATCATGGTTCCAAGCTCCAAGCGACAGCTTTGAACGCACTGAGATAAGATGAAACTCACCAAAGAAAAGAGACTAGGTAATGGTATGAAATCTGATAAAAAATTGTAACTTAAAATACCTAATTTTATTTTCTATTCTTGGCTTAAGTTATGAAATCCTGATGATATTTTAGTGTAACTACCGAACGAGCAAGCATTGTTACGCCGATGTTACAGACGAGTGTGTTACCAATTTGATATAATATATATGTTTTGCAAACAATAAGCATTGAACTTTGACCATGTTTCTAATAACCTACTTACATTAATTAACTGGTAAAATTAAGTCTACAGTTAAGCTTTGTAACAATCAAAACTTGTATAAAAAGATTTAACAATCAACAGCTTGTGTCCTGCACTGCTAAACTGCTTCCTACATATTGCGCCATAGATTTCTGTCTCAGACTTTGATAAAGCCAGCTATCCTACACTACTTCTGCTTTATCTTAGCGTATCATCCCGGTTGCGTCAAAAGCTGGAGCCGGACCCCGGGCATTTCTACACTACTTATCAAAGTAAAAAGATAGTATCTTACGTTCTCAAGATTTCTAAACAGGAAGCAATGCCTCTCCTTGACCAGGTTCCTCTCCTTAGCGGTGAGCGGCTTCACCTGCGGCTCCTGCCATAGCTTGTTGAGGTGCTGCTGGTACTTGAGGATGGTCATACTCTTGATGTCGCAGGCGCTCACAGCCGCCTGCTCCGACTTCTTGTTGCACTTAACAGCTTTCCTCGGCCGCCCGACGCGTGGCTGGTTGCCGTTGGAGCCCTGCGATTGGTTCGACGCATTCGATGGAGTTCGAGATTGCGTTTTGACAGGCTGTTTAGTTATCCTCTGTGACTTTCCACCTATGACACCTCGGCAATCTTCGGAATCACATTTGCATGGCTGTGAATAATAACTTTTGTTGTAGAATAACATTTTAGGATACATAAAATGTAATCATTTAAATATGCTAGTGTATACCTGTCCCACTGCTGGATTAAAAAGCGAAAAGTTGTAATCATAGGTCAACTCCTCCCCAGGCTCTATATCCCGCAAAGCAAAAAGCGCCATTCTAAATGTTCCTGAAATTAAAAACTTAACTTAATACATATAATCCAGGCAATCTAATATAAAACTTGTATTTCCGAACAATCCATTGACTTTATCATCACACTTATCAATCATAAGTAGACAAACTACTACTAATAGGGGTTAATACACCTATATGCATACTTTATTGATCCTGTCGGATCATAGAGTTACATCGATTGACGACTAATCGCCTCAAGACGCTGGATTATTATTTTTATCGACCGACACTTGATCGATCAATAAATAAGGATAACCTATTAATACTTTAGTTTGACAACCATACAGTTAATAGTATGCGAAATAGGTTTCTGGTTTCATCTCAATAAAAGGTAAAATTTAGCGGTTAGCGGTAGACCTTATTTGACATTTATAATCCGTCAAGAAAGTCATGACAACGAATGTTTGAGAATCTAACGGAGTTCCCATACCATGCTGTCATAACTAGCTAAGGGGTTACCATAAATTTTCACAATTTTATTTACAAATACATATATTTTTACGGATCCATAATGTATTTAGTTACCGTTAGACGTCCACTTCTGCATCTCGCAATTGGGCCGGCACGAGTGGTTGACGAAGCGGCCGTCGCCGCCCATGCGGTGCCCGTCGATGACCAGCCCGCCGTCCAGGTGCAGGCAGTAGTGGTGCGTGTCGCGCGCGTAGCGGGTCGCCATCCGTTCCTACAACGTATCAATGTATTGTGGTCAGTTAAGATAAGATAGGTTTCCAACTACACTTCATCTTAGCGTGTAAATTCCCAGTTGTGTCCACAGCTGTCCCTTCGAAGCCTCGGGAAGATTCGGGAAGGCTGGTAATTACAACGAAGCGACTGCCGTCTGACTTTCGACATAGGAACCATATCAATTGGATCACGGTTACAAGTTTAGAATCAATATGAAGGAATTCACAATTTTTAGAAAATATCCTAGACGTGCAAGTTTTCTCGCGATGTTTTTTCTCACTGCCGAGCTTATGGTACAAATATTTCTAGCAGTTTGGCATCAAAATTAAAAATTAATGGAAAACATCGAAACGTGTAACCATGATCAAGCTAGCTGGTCTGTTTCTTCTAAGGGTCGTGACGTCGTCAGCAAACCTTCACAACCCTTAAACAAAGGTGTGCAAACGACGTGTCATTCATTCATTTCAGCCAATAGACGCCCACTGCTGGACATAAGCCTCCCCCAATGTTCTCCACACAGATCGGTCCTGTGCCGCCCACATCCAATGGATTCCCGCGATCTTCACCAGATCGTCGGTCCACCTTGTGGGGGCCTGCCACGGCTGCGACTTCCTGTACGTGGCCTCCACTCGAGGAACTTTCCGCCCCAACGACCGTCTGTTCTCCTCGCTATGTGCCTTGCCCATTGCCACTTGAGGCATGCAATCCTTTGGGCTATGTCTGTGACCTTAGTTCTCCTGCGGATCTTATCTTTTCTGATACGATCACGCAGGTGACCACTCAACGAACAAATAATAAATACTTACTTTAAATTCCTTATCAGACACCACTTCCCCGACATACTCCAGGATGAAGTCACCAGACGGTATCTTTTGCTTAGTGCGAACCCCCCAACCTTTGTTCTCCGTCATAAACTTTTCGAGAGCAGCGGCCCACTCATGACGTTGAATACGTTGGTTCTTGCATTTATCACTAAAATACAAAAAATCAATAGTCAAAACATACAAGGCGTGAATTCATAATACGCAGTAGTTTTATTACATACCCGCAAGGACATAGCTGAGGGGAACATTCTGAGAAGACCAATCTATTGATACAGTCCTCATTACAGCCTGACGCAGGCGCACAGTTACATGCAACACTTTCGCACTCATCCGCCGAAGGTTTAACATCATAGTACACATCTGAAACGTTAAAAAATAAACATTAAACGACTATACCACAATTAAAATCTCAAATCAAATATTAAAATAGCTTCTACATACTTGTGCGTATCTTCTTGTAATTCCAGGATGGAACCGGCTGATTGTAATGTTGTTGCCACCAAATATCATAGGGCAGCGTGAAATGCTGTTGCCTGCGACGAACCCAACGTTCGCAATATGGTGGTGGCGCTAAAAGGCCCGGCGGGAACTCTGTTTGAGTTACAGTACTCTTTCCTTTTGATTCAGGTTTTGTGCTGAAAAGAATAATGGAGTTTTGTTACACAATCTTATTACCGAAGTGGAGGCCACTCACTATCTGCTCCAATCTTGTTAGTTTCACAATCATTATATTTTATTTTCTGTTAATGTTATGTTATTGAAATCATATAAATTACTTACTCGTCTTTGTAATAGTCTGAAAAAAGACCAGCCGCCAAAAACTTCTTTCTGAGCCGAGGATTCCTTTTGGATACAACAGGTTTGTCCCTAGCATCCACGCCACTTGCTGGGCTGTCATCTCGCGAAGAGGCTACTCGTTTTTTGCAAATTACATTCTTAGAAATCACATCAATGCTCTTTTCAAAGTCAATTTCTTTTTCATTTAGCGGCAACGGATCATTTTCATCATGATCGCGTAAGGTGTCAATTGATGGTTCGCGTGATTTTGTATTGAGCCTTCGACTGATAACTGTATCCAGTGAACTTTCCCTTGAACTCGAATGTACTTCACGCACTTTCTTATTCATTTGACATGAACGTGACTTTCTTCTTGTTGTTATACTGACAGGCTTAGATAGTTTTTCTATAACAACTTCGGGGATAAGTTTCTTTGTTTCAGACTTTTTGTTTTTGTTTTTAAAATCTTCATTATTATTATCTGAACTTCTCGTAAGTCTTCTCTCGCTTGGGTATAGAATTGCAAGACTGGATTTTGGTCTTTGTCCCACTTTGTTATTCTTTTCAATAACTTTCCGCTTAGAAAATATTTCTTCAATTTCCTGTGAAGGGGACATAGCTCTTGTTTTTCTTTTCAATCTCTCCAGATTATCTAAACGACTTCCAGGTCGGTCAGATTTCAAATTCAAAAGGCTCAATGGTATACTATCCTCTGGATCATTGCTAATAGAACTACCTAAAGAAGGAATACTGTCAGATTCACTCAAAACTTCCCATTTATTAATATGGTTTTTAACTTCTTTTTCTGCTTTATTTTGTTTTAGTTGCAACGCTGGCGCCCTAAGTATAGACGAATTTACGCTCTTCTTTTCTGATGGTGTATTTTGGGACTTATTGGAAATTTTGCTATTGTGATCACCAGCAACATCTTTTCCTTGTAATTTTTCCAGAGCAACTACGGTTAAGCGCCCTTGTTTTGGGCAATCTTCTTTATTTAATACAACTTTGAGCTCTGGTTTCTTGCTTGTCCGTTGTAAGAAGCTGCTCATAGCCTCGCCTTGCTTTGGTACTCTATCAAAGACAGAGGCATTGTCTGTATCTTCCGAGGTAAAATTATTGTCAGAACTAATATTTTGACTGTTAGGCTCCACCTTCTTCTTTTTCTTTTTGATGCTTGGAAAACCAGTTCTGTTAATAGCCTTTCGTCGACGAGGCTTTTTCTTTGACGAATCTGGAGTTTTGCTTTCATTAACGACAACCGTAGGTTCTATTTTTTTAAGAGCTAAATTGATTTTCTTCGTAGGATCCATGATTGGTAATCTTTCTGCTTGAATTTTTGGGATTAACATTTTAGTCGGTAAAACTAACTTACTTTCCCTTATAATACTATTCGTAGTCTTTTTCTTCTTTTTATCATTTGAATCTTCATTTTCATTGCTCAAATTTCTTTTAGGTTGTCGCAAGTTATGACCCCCACTAGTTTCCTGAATCTTATCCGATAATACGGAAGCTATAGACTCACCCCTTTTTGGTCTAATAATTGGATCTGGAGTCTCCGAAATTAGTGCTAACGGAATTTCAGATTCTGTATCAATGGGACTCAATAGGGCATTCGAACTCTTGTTGTCTAACTGCTTTGCTTTGGATTTCGTTCTACTTGCATCCTGAAGAGCATTACTGATGCAAATCGATGATTTCGGTATTTGATCTTCCAGATCGATGGATGGTTCAAATATTCCTGTAGGTTTGTCAACATTTACTACAATGGTTTGTTCAACAACTGGTTCCGGCACTTTCGACTTCTTAGCATCAAGAACTTTCCCTTTCGAAACTGGAGACTTTATCACAGTAGCTCTCGTACTAACTTGCGATATTTCTTTATTTCTGCTTTTATCTTCATTTTTGGTAAAATCGGGACTACTACAATTTTTTTCTTTTTCTAAAATCCGCGACTCTATAGATTTACGTATATTATTATTAAGTAGTGTATCCAAAACTTTTGTAGCTGCACTTGGATTTATTTTAGATACTAAGTTGCTAGTTAGTCCCTCAAGTCTATTCTTCTTACGAGTCATTATCTCCGACTTCTGTGCTGGTGGTATAGAACTTTTATATAATGTACGCGCAGACATGCTTTTTAGAGGATCAATATTAGAAGCACTATTTGAAGCCGCTTGCACTGTATTATTGTTCTGATTGTTCGGCAGCACGATTTCAGATTTTTCAGTTTCTTTTGATTCTTCTTTGGAATTATTTTGATTGACGTCTTTGTTGACACATGTATTGAGAGATTTTTCTTCCGATAGCTTCTTAGAAAGGGATTGCACGACTTGGTCAAGACTTGTGTGAGAAACTACTTTCTCAGCTTCTAATCTATGCCGTTTTTTCGGCGTTACTATAGGTGCCGAATTTCTTATGGGAGAAGATTTGGGTTCAGATCTAGGTGACATTTTAGGTGTTTCCTGCCTGTTTGAAGCCTCCGCCTTCCCATCATGTTCCTTGGCTTTAGGTAAAGACTTTTCCAAATCATGTACCATTTTATGAACAGCTTTTAATTTCTCAGATGTTTCATAAATCTTCTTTGATAATTCAGATTGCTCTGCAGTGGGCTTCTTAATTGAGAGTTCATCATCAGTAGCATTAAGTAAATTATTTTTGTTTGCAGTTATTGATGTAGAATCGGTTACTTTCGTTATCAAATTTTCTGTAACATTACTAACAGTTAATTTTGATAGTTTTGTGTCGTTGTTTTGATTTTTGACTTCTGTGATTGATGGAATTGGTGAGACTTTACAATTATCAGTGTGTTTTTTGTTCTTCTCTTGAGATGGTTTATGTTTGGGAGATTCTGCAGAGACATTATTAGGTAATTCGCCCATGCAATCCGTTTCAGTGCACAAAAATTTGTCAGGATTTGGACCACTCTTAGAATTTTCGTCAAATTCTGCCGGCACTAAACTAAGACTTAATGAATTACTAGTGGAAGAATTAATATGGTAATGCCTCTTTTTAAGTGGTAATTTGTGTTCATTCGTATCTTTACCCCCTTTGCTTTGAGATTCAGTGAGTTGCTTTTTATGTCGCCGTTTTGATGTTTGGGTAGTCATTTCTTGATTATCTGATGTCTTTCGCTTTTTTGACCCTCTCTTCACCACTTTAGCGGCCGGGGGTTCAACTGCCGGCTTTTCAATATTTTTAGGCTGAGCACTAGGCGGTACTGGGCTACTTATTAAGCTTGGAGCGATCTGGCAAAGTTTGATGAAATTTGCCACAAGGTTGTCCATATCTTGACAAAACTTCTGATCTACTAAATCTATAACTTTGCTACATGACTCGCGGCATTTGGACACTGATCTAGACCGATGTCTTCTTTTACTTCTATGCCTGTGGTGTTTGCTCTCCATTTTCACAGTTATTCGTGAGGGTCTCTCTATAGGTTTTAAATTAATCTTCGGAGGAGCTAATACTACAGTTCTTCTGTGTTTCCTTATTTGAAATGAAGGTTTGATATGAGGTTTCTTAAAATTAAGGAATACGTTTCTGGATAATGTCTTGCTTGGAACGTAGCTATTTTTTGCTTTTTCAAATATGTTTGGAAGTGGTTTGATTGGACTGTCTTTTTTCGTAAACAATGTTCCATTTTTGGTCATCTTTCGATTTTTTGGAGAAAGCGTGCCAGTAAGATACTTAGAGCTTGAGTCATTGTCCTTTTTAGTTCCTGCAGGTTTAGGAGAGATGCAAATTGGAGATGAACCAAATTTATGAGTAAAAACTGGTTTCAGAGATGGTAGTGGCCTACCAACGTAACTTGTTTTTGACGGAGATTTCAACAAAGTGTTATTATTGTTATGGCTTACTTTGAAGATATTACAAGTTGTCACTGGTTGTTGAAAACCACTAAATACAGGTCCCGGGGCAAAAGGATCTGAGGAGTTAGGTCTCAACAACTGTCTTTTATTGATTTTGGAATACCCAAAATCATATTGAGAATGTAAAGGATATTTTGTGCACACGCTTATGTACTTCGGACTTGCATTTGGTTTTCGCAAATAGCTTTCACACTCAGAATCGCTGGAACTGTGTCCTAATGTTAAGCCACTGAAAGTTTTATTAGTTAGCAATAGAATCTCTTGATCTGAGACAAAATGCTTTTGGTTTTTGTAATAGGATCTGTCTCTAACAGATCTCGTCTTTTTAAGTTTTCTAGTTTTGCGACGCATACTTCTCACACTATAATCAGTTTTGTAGCCAGACTTATCACTTTTGTAACCAGATTTATAATCACTTTTATAACCGGAGCGATAGTAGTCACTTTTGTATCCTGATCTACAGCCATAATCGCTCTTGTAACCGGATTCAATTAGCCTGCTACAACTTTTGTAGGGTTTAAATTCGTGATCACTTTTATAGCCGGAAAGGATATCTTTGTATTTAGGGTTCAAGTCGATTTGTTTCCAGGTAGGATCCAAAGGGTCATCTGCTACTGCTTCATTTTCACTCTGATTATCTCTCCAGGAATTGCTTGAAAATGTTTTATTATTTTTCTTTGGTAAGTTCGCCAGTTTGCTGTTGAGTTCTTTACGTTTTGCATATACACCAGATAACACAGATCGATTTGTAGTGCTTGTGTCCTCTTCGCTTTCTGCTGAATCATACTGATTTTTATCTTTCAATGTTTTAGGTGCAGTTTTGTTTACTTTTCCTTTATTCTGAGGTCTACGACCTACTTTTTTTCTTGGAGGGTACAATACTCTATCGGTTGCATATAGCATTCTATCTAATGCTGCTATATCCAGCTTTTGATCGTTCCTTTTTGACTTTTCAAATTTGTTTTGTTCTTGTTTTAAAGGGATTGGTGAGGGTGCTTCTGTTTTTATTTGCTTTATTTCATTTTCTATTCTTTTTTTCTGGTAATCACAATCACTGGAGTCTGATCTAGTTTGTACCCTACTGCGGCTTTTAGACTTCGATCGCATTGCCCTTCTTTCCCGTGTCGTGTTTTCTTTTTGGATAGACTTTCTCCCTATTCTATTATGGGTTTCTTCCACTTCATGGCGCCTCAAAGGTGAATGTGTTGGTGAATTGTGATTAGATAATATTCCAGAATCTGGAGATACATTAGGAGGATCATTGCCATTATGAAAATTGATCACATTAACTGCCGATTTATCTTCCTTTTGAGATTCTCCACCTTTGTTTCCGAACTCTACTTCAGACTGTCTTACTTTTCGGGGTCTGCCTCTTTTGCGTCTAGATTCTACTATAACATTTTTCACGTCTTCCTGAGATTCTACAGAATTGGTACTAATAGTATCTAGTTTTTGAATGTCAATTTGATTTATAGCTCCTATATCAGTAGTAACAGTTATCGGTGAGCTCTTTAGTAGATCACTAGCACTTCCTAATTCAGAGCCACCTTGGGATATGTCCAGATTCATAAAATCATTGTTATCAACGCAATCATCGAGTGTCGGATTTGGTATTTGCATTTCTACTGATTCAGCCACTGATGTTATTTCTTCTAAGTCTTTATTTATTTGTGAGAGTTCTTCTGTTTGCTGAGGACTCAGATGTTGCGAAGGTGTCAAAAAGTTTCGCGCTATTGGCGGTATTTCTGGAAGATTATTTATTTGACCTAACACACAATCACTTATTGTCCCAACACCTTCTATAGAGTTCGTATTAAGTCCACAGGGTATTGTAGTTGCGGCCGCAGGATTTATTGGTGTTATTGGGGCAGTACTGCTCAGGAGCTGTGTTCGAGCAACAAATTCTTGTAATAGACTAGACGCGTAATGAGTCGTGTTCTGATGACCAGCATCTGAGTTGGAACACTCATTTTCCGAACTAGAAGAATCTGCTGTTGCTCTTTGAATCGCTGCCGTCACTAGCTGAGGAGTGAGTTCCATTTCACTGCTCGATCCATCACCTGTAAAATAATTTTCTGATAATTTAACGAATCAATGGCAGTTTAATTAAAGACGCAGTGAAATTTATGCATCTTAACTTACCATTGTCCACAATGGATTTGTCGTCATTGTCCGGCGATGTGTTGTGCACGAAGGCTGGAAAATTAGGCTGTTGCGCCGGCGCGCTCGATGTTTGTTCTGGAAATAGTTCCGCGAGGTCTGCATCGTCGATGACCTGGCGAAAGTAGTTCAGGGTATAGAGCTTAAAATATCTCGAGGTGTCTAGAATCGTAGAACACGAAAAGAACTAAATTATATTAGATCCCTAACAAATGGCGCATTTTAGACGCGCAGATGAACGCGCGTCATACGCACTTCAAACAAAATTCGATCGCAAGCTTGTGAAGACATGGGGCGATCGTGAAACGCGCGTCTACTGAGCGTGTACGCACAGATACAGTGATACAGACGCACTGCAGTCGCTCGTAACTTTTGCGTTTCAGTAGTATAAAGGCGTCGGTTGGGTCATTGAGTGAGACTACATTGCTTACGTTGTATTTAGTACTGCTGCTCCTTTGCCCCTTCACATGCGGGTTTGTATCGCAAACTAAAAAAAAACAGGCCAAGTGCGTGTCGGACTCACGCACAAAGGGTTCCGTAAAAAAAACTACTCACTGGTGTTCGTTCAAAACAATTTACGTTGTTATTTTTATAGTATGTACCTACATCATGTTTATTTTTTGTAGATTTTCGATTTCTTATTTTAAAAATTAGAGGGGGGGGCAGCTTTTTTCCACTTTGGAAGCGTCTGTCACGCAAACTATTCAGTTTAGAAAAAAATGATATTTGCAACCTCAAAGACCTATCCATAGATACCCCACACGTATGTGTTTGATAAAAAAAAATTGAGTTTCAGTTCTAAGTATGGGGACCCGCCCCCAATTGTTGTTTTTTCCTTTTTTTGTGTAAAAATCGTAATGCGGTTAAAAGTGGCTGTGATATACAGACGGACGGTCGGACGTTCTTTGCCATTTGGCTACGGAACCCTAACAATCATCGTATGGCGGTGACGACACGTACTGCTCTAACGAGTATCGTCTGAGTATTTTAAATACGGCGGGCGCTAGTGAATGGCTTCTTTAAATGAATACCTGTAGCTGGCAAGCAGCGGCGAGCGCAGCACTGGAGTCCTCAGCGGGAGCGTGAGTGGAACTGCCGGCGGCATCCGCAGTATCCGAGTCCGAGGAGGAAGACGACGACGATGAGGATGAGGACGACGAGGAAGACGTCGACGAAGACGTGCTGCTGCCGCACGCTGCGCTCTCCTCCAACGGCGATAAGAACTGGAACAACCAAGTTATATGTAAATAAATAAGCCAGACACACTGATGATGGGAATTCCAGGGTATACCATCTGGTCATAGTGGCATAGTTAGTATTATGAGTATGAAGAAGCCGTGGATATCACCTAGCTCACCTACGTATAATCGGTGCTAAATAAACTGACACAAAAAGGTCATTCTCCTCTTATTTAAGGCTTTGCGATATATATCGCTTTCTATAGAAAACTGTGTAGTGAACGCTGCCATTGGTCCAAGGGTTGCGGGTTCGATCCCCGCACAGTACAAACATTCGTGTGCATGAACATGTCTGTTTGTATTGGTCTGGGTGTTTTCTATATATTATAATGTATATAAATACATACATTTACAAAAGAAAAGTAATATATGTATATATTTGTAATCCCACTGTTGATTCTGATATCCGTAACACAGGTGCTTGAGCTACCTATCTCGGAGTCAGATCAATGTATGTGATGTTGTGAAATATTTATTTATTTATTTATTATTAAACCGAATTTCATAATACATACTTGATGAAAACCCAAAACGAAAAGAACTAACTACAAAATAGCATATATTTGTGAACGTCTCTTACGTAGATACCGCTTTGTCGTTTGTAGATACAATCCATACATTTTATTCGGATCGCTCTCGTATTTTTGTAGTAAGTACTTACAATGGTAAAAAGTGTGAATCACTTTTAGTGCATGTTCAAATGGCACAGATTTTATTTAGAGTCATTTTACTATCCATAAATCAAATGTTATCTCCTCTTTATGAATGTACCTATCGTATGAGAAAAAATAAGATTATTTTTAGACCATTTATGGTTAGATTGCGATGATACTATATTATTCGATTATTAGATTAAACAGGTTTCTGGTTTTCTCCTGTGTTTTCTCAGTGTACTTTCATGTAATAACTATATATAGTTGTATTTACTCCTACTAATGTAAGAGAGGTAGAGCCTATTTCGTTTCGTCGTCTCGCCAAGAGTTAGTATTATGTCAGATTGATTTGGCGTAACTGCCACTCGACAAAGTGGCGCAAGACCGTCCCTCACTGACCGCAATACGCACTTACATTCGCAACTGCCCATTCATATCTCATATATCGTTGCATAAAGTTTAACGACGCCTCTAATAGGACCCAGAGATCAGTCACATTTACATACTCGTATATTTATCTTATAAATTCAAATATTATATTTTGATGTTAACGCGACTAAACGAAGATTTACCAATTACCTTAAGGCATATAATAGTTATACTTGTCTTGTACAATTGCTCTGATGTGAACTGTGTAGTGTGCAAGCATGTATTTGTCTCCTTATACCGGGATCGCCTTTTCAAGAATGAATGCACAACTCACGATTCTCGATAACACAATGAAAGCGAGGGATTTACAACACGCTTGTATTTGACTCGGCTAACACGACTCGATTGGTGTAATTCGCTCGCATGTACTCCTACTCTAATAAGGAATGAGCTTTATCTATATCAAACACGAATTACTCGTAAAGGAACCCAAGGGATTTTCGCAATCAATAGGAATGTAGAACCGTTATTTCAATTAAGTTAAACGACCATCCAAGTCTCTGTTATATTATTTTATATTCGTAAATACTTGTGTATCGCAACCTATGTTATCATAGGTGTCTATGTTATATGTGTACCTAAAAACGATTCTGAGAAACCATAAAAATTATGGGTTTATTTATACTCCGTCAACTTTGAAAGAAGTTGTACAAGGCCGAGAAACTTCATGAAAACACATTTATGAATACTTCGTGGAAAACAGTTATTTTATAAAATAATAAAATAAAAATGTATTTATTTCAGGTAAATCTTTTACAATTAAGTTGCCGGGGCTTCCCAAAAAGTAGTCAAAGACACTTGTGTAGGGAATGCCTCGATCTTCCTAAGTAAACATAACTATTTAGATTTACATAAAATTATCAAGATCCAGTGATCCCAAGTCCTAACATTGAACATTTCTTGCGAGATTTATTTACATCAGGAGATGTGTGTGTGTGTGTGTGTGTGTGTGTGCGTGTGTGTGTGTGTGTGCGCGCGTGTGTGTTAGTGCGTGTGTGCGTGTGTGTGTTAGTGCGTGTGTGTGTGTGTGTTTTAGTGCGTGTGTGTGTGTGTGTTAGTGCGTGTGTGTGTTAGTGCGTGTGTGTGTTAGTGCGTGTGTGTGTTAGTGCGTGTGTGTGTTAGTGCGTGTGTGTGTGTTAGTGCGTGTGTGTGTGTTAGTGCGTGTGTGTGTTAGTGCGTGTGCGTGTGTTAGTGCGTGTGCGTGTGTGTTTGTGCGTGTGCGTGTGTGTTAGTGCGTGTGTGTGTGCGTGTGCGTGTGTCCGTGCGTGTGTCCGTGCGTGCGTGCGTGCGTGCGTGCGTGCGTGCGTGCGTGCGTGCGTGCGTGCGTGCGTGCGTGCGTGCGTGCGTGCGTGCGTGCGTGCGTGCGGGCGTGCGGGCGTGCGGGCGTGCGTGTGTGTGTGTGTGTGTGCGTGAATATGTGTGCGTAGTTAAGATGATGTGATCAGAGAAAGCCAATATGATAAGTAGTCCATACTTTTGTAATTGTAATATTTTATTTTGCTGCAATGAGAATATCATAGTCTATCAAAAGCACAATAGTGCTGACTATTTCGTTTAATATCAATTCCAAAGCCTTAAACAACTATTCACCGGCATCGCCAAAAGTCTATACTAATAAATTACCTAATAAGGTGTACAATAAAATTGCAACACTATAAATGAAGGATATATTGGCTATCAAATCATATCTATGGACATTGGTAAAGTACTCGGGGCAATAACAAGCATCGACGGCGGTGGGTGTGTTGTTTTCATCATTAGGTTGATTTGACCGAGGGTGTTAATCAATAAGGCGGAAGGGCGAACAACCCTCGGCACTGGAAGGGGTTGAGCAAGTGTCGTGTGGCCGCCGGTCTTATCACGGCTCGCATATCAAATACTGCGGTAACTGCCCCATAACCAACGACGGTGGCACCGACTTGTTTTTATTTAAGTAAATTCTATGGGTATGCACTATTCCAAATAGGCTATAAAATATTAAAATGCAGTATGCCGCAAAGACGCAATGTTATATTTTACAAACATGAGTTCATTATAAAACCAATTGTTTTTTTTGCGCTCACGACTGACGTACCCGGCAGCGATTACTGATCAGAGCTAAATCATGCCATTGTAACAGACAAATATGAAAGCTTGGTGCATTTGAATCGACAATGGGGTAACGGTATCGTATCTCAGTCGACGCCGACACGAATATCACATTAACGACCTCGTGATCTACGGAGATTTATATCGAGCTACAGGCACCAAACAAACAAACTGTCTGTATCACATCATATAAAATTCATAACTTTAATCATGACCAAAGATCATGAGCGTTCATTTTACACGTGAATCGCAACTTTCGTAGTTCATAAAAAACCCATCAAGAAAAAATATACCCGGTATCAATATAAAAAGATGAGCAAACTGAAGCGCTTACAACTTTTTTATACTGATTGTTATTATATGGAACTGCCCGTTCTGTAAAATATCATCCATTATAAACCACACAATTCTATGACGACATCACGCGACTTAAGTGCTATAACGGTCTTAAACGTTTCTAAAAACTTTTGCAAGCTCATCTAATTACATTTGAATGGCACATTTATTATGTTTATTTGTATTAAAATTAAATAAAATTGTATTGTTTGCTATGTTAATTTGTTTTGTGTAAGAATCATATAAATCAAGGAAATAATAGAAACAATCCTATGCGAAATCTATTTTCGTCATTAGAAGTCGTCGGTAAACAGTTGATTGCACAGATCGTCGACCCCGAGCCAAATGTCGAGAACAATACTCTGTAGAGATCTGTTGTGCGATGAAAAGAATCTATGGAAAGCACCTTCCGCGCCTCGAAACAAGCGCTAGTCGTGATTGAACTGTTTCGACATTTGTAACGAGAAGCATTATTCTAAAGTGGTCTGTTGCTTGTATAGCTGATGATATCTACCTAATAATAGCGTCTAGATAATTGAAAGCAATAAAGGTAAATTATATAAAAGAATGCCTAATCGGAAGAGAAAGGGTGCCAGAGTTATACAATTCAATTTGTAGACAATCTAGTATTTACTAGTGTCACAAAGCAAATGCAAATGTTACTACACAGACGAGTGGCCGTGAACTTGACTTCAAGACAACCGAGCCTCGATATTGAAATCGCAATAGTAGCAGCTCAATGTCAGATGTCGAAGGGAGGGACCTTGTGAAATAATTGTAGCGGAAGAAACAATGATGTCAGTTAAGTACTTAAAAGTACTTTTAAAGCCTTTGTAGGCATGATACTTTTATTATCGCCAAAAGCGATTTAGCTGCTTTTTGGAAGCTGAAGCTTGAAATATTCATAGAACATAGTTAAACACACCAAATGATGCGATGGTAACTCACTCAGTGGATGTGCGTATTTCTACCATTGGAAAAAACACCGTGAGGAAAGTTAAACCAAAACATTATTGGACTGTATGGTCCTGTCAATAATAATTCGAAAGAGACAAAGCGACAAAGTTGTCAGGCCTCGGAGCCCGGCAGCCAGCACTCGCAGTTCGTCGGCGATGGTTTCATAACGTCCAGCATAGCTTATGGTACTTACCGGCTGCGAACCGGCCGGCGCGCCTCATGAACGCACCCCATACGAACTAATAAGACCAACCAACCTCACAATTGACAGTTCATTTTCCCCCTTACACGCCACCGCAAAAAGATCTTAATCCTTCGCAGTAATCGTCTGTTGTAGCATTTCTATAAAGATTGATAGTATAATACGAGGCCGAACGCTCACGTAATTGGTAACGATTATTAAGTGAATTTATATTCGATAAGTTGACAGGTCGTGGCTTGAGTTAAATTCAATTTAAGCTGCGGCTGAATTTTAAGCGTGACATATTTACGTACTCGCCACGATAATATAATACACGAGGAGATAAATGTTGGCTGCCGGAAATCTTCGCCAGGGAAAATTACATTCAATTCAAATTGCAGTGCATTTATACCATAAAGGGTTACCAATTTAATAAAACCAAGAAAGAATGAAATTACTTTTGTAATAAAATTATACTAACGGATTTTCTTCTAGAAAATTATTAACTCACCATTGTTAAAAAGCTTTAAGTAAATAATACATCGAATAAAGTATTATCCATAAAATTGTATTTATTCCAGACTGAAAGGTGAGTATAACTGTGCTTTTATACCATAACGAGTTACCAATTTAACAAAACACTGCGATCTTCAAGAAACGAGCCTATACCTTCCTAAAAGGTTGGCAACGCATCTCCACTCCCGTTGGTGTGGGTAATGTCCATGGGCGGCGGTGATCACTTGCCATCAGGTGACTCGCGTGCTCGTATGCCTCCCTTTCTCATAAAAAATTAAAAAAAAAACCAAGAAAGAATGAAATTATTTTCGTAATACAATTATATTAAGTAACGGGTTTTCTTATTGAAAATTATTAACGCATAAGTATTTACTGTATGTAATGTCCATAAAATTGTATTTACTCCAGACTGAAAGGTGCGTATATCTATTTGAACATAATATACAAATACGGGACAGTGGTCCCCTGCATCAGATAGATAAGAGTACCATCGATGCCTACAACGCTAATAGGCCATTGGATACTATTTATTTTCAGTTTTAGTTTTTGTCGTCACACTTGCTAGCACCTACGCAACAACGTCTTTCAACATCATAGGGTTGGTCATTGCCTACCCCTACTTATTATTAAGTCTACTTATTTTGCTAAAATCAGTTAATATTAACGTGCGATGATAATATACTGGTACAAAGGTGACTTCAACATACAAAAATTAAGGTTTACATTGAGTACCTAATGTTAAAGCTTAATAATCACAATATCAACAAGCATGGGATCTATCAATCAAGAAATTCTAACAAGTACACATGTTCGTGAACACACAAAAAATATATCACTCGATTTCGTAATTTGAAAGAACTATACTTTTATTTAATAGATTCCAGACCCTATTATTTTCATAAAACTAATAACTACCCGGCACATTTTGAAAGAAAAAGAATGATGGCGTTTATTAGTTTCGCACTTTAAACAACGGATATGTTGAATTATGTTTTATTATCGACTACCCGGCTCCCTAGTTAATAAAATATTAATTGGCAGCCCTGAACAGAGACGACTATCCGGTGGCGGTTGATTGTACTCATCAAGGATTTCTGCACTCAAGGACGATCGCGGCTAGACGATCGCCTCTTATTATTTCTCCTCAAACACATCTTGTTTTTGTCTCAACTCTCATTTATATTCATGATACATATCGACGGTTATCTATATAAATTAAAATATTTCCACTCGCTTCAACGGAATTATAAATAACGAATGGGCATTCTCAAACGTAGGTATCTCTCGCATATTATGTCATCATTTAAACAATAGTTCGTTTAAAAATAAACTCCTACCTATAGATAAAAAATTATAAGAATGTATTTTAAAGGATTATCTTATATACTGCTGAAATATGTAACTAGTGTATTTTTATCTAGTCTCTTTTTTTAAATACAAGTAAATTCGACAATGACATCCATTAAGTAATAAAATATTATTTGTTAATACAATGTATGGTTGATTTAATACTGAAAGTAAACTGTTGTTTATGAAATGATTCCATCGTAATACTAAATCTAGAAAGCGCGGGAAAACCTCCAAGTGACTCAAATAGATTTAATTCAGATTTAACCCATTATTAGAGTTATCTATCTGTTGACGTGATTAATAGCTGTCAAGTTGCCTTGCCATTAGACACGATTAAGGGGGATATTGAATCCGAAGCAGGCGAGCTCATTGGACGGACATCGTCTCATTGCTTCAGACAATTTATTTAAAGCAGTTTTTGTGCAGAGCGAGAAACGCAAAAACTATGGACTATGTTCGATGTAAGGGTTCACTCACCTCGATATTTTCGAATGTGCGAACCTCATTGTCTGCCACTATTTTTTGTGGCATATGACTAACTAGTCAGCTCATGGCAATTTAGCAGATGCTTAATAGGTATTACTTTTAGATATACAGTATTTAATTTTTTAGATTTTCGCGTTGCATTATAACTATAATGTATCAATACGGGGATTAACACGACATTTATTATGTGAAATTGTGTACTCAGTCCGCTCGTGACCACGGCTGCTGTAACGTAGCCGAAACGTCGAGCCAAATATGTGAGTACACAATGTTGTTTCACATAATAAATGTCGTGTTAATCCCCGTATTGATACATTATAGTTATAATGCAACGCGAAAATCTAAAAAATTAAATACTGTATATCTAAAAGTAACGTGTTAATCCCCGTATTGATACATTATAGTTACAGTATTTATGTTTTAAAATAAATAAGTTTTTATAATATGATTATAAAGTTAAACGGCAAATACAGTAACATTCGACAAGACATCAGTCGAGCCGAGGGTGTATGCATATGCACGTCACGTCAACAAAGCACATTGCAGGCAGGCCCAAAAATAAAATAAATACAAGGACAAAGGAGACGCAACATACGCAAAGCGTATAATTCTATGTAAGCATTATGGATATGCAAAGCGCAGGTAGTCTCTTATAATTAAATTGAATAAACGACATTTGTCAGTGAGACGAGAAAGTAACGATGTTATGATGAGGACGAACATTTAGAGGTTGCAAGGTATAATCGATGTATACCAAAAAACAAAAAATACTTCGAAGGCTTGCTAGAGCTATGGGTTGACATTAAATATCATGCAGACTTGAGTCTTACATTAAGACCGTTAATATAGATCTAAATCGTAATTCTAATGTATGGATGGATACACGAAAGCAAGTGACTAAATGTGCCCTGTGCTTCCAATATGTACGTAGTAAATAATTGCAATTTACAATGCACTTGCATATTTAAGATAATTCAAGAGGGAACTCGCGCTAAATACATCATAAGTTCATAACATACGAGTATTAACGCGAGCCTACGGAGGCGTACAAAACTAAAACATAAAATAGCTTTTTTCTTTTTTTATCAATAAGTTAACGCTTGACCACAATGCACCTGATGGAAAGCGACGATGAGGTCTAGGATGATACGCGTTTTCCTAAAAGATGACTGTTCACTCTCGCCTTAAAGATGTCCAGATTATAGTGTTCAGAAAAAACAGACCTCGGCAGGGAGTTCCATTCCTTAGCCGTCCGCATTATTAATGTAGAAGCGAATCGCTTCGTGCGGATAAGGGGTAGTTCTACCACATAAAGATGAAAGCCCTCGCCGCGCCTTGTCGTCCGGTGATGGAATGGGCTGCGGGGGGATCAAATTATGTAGAACCTCGGCACACTCCCCGAAATGAATCTAGTTGAAGACCGAGAGGCATGCCACACGTCGACGGTGGTCCAGGCTCTGCAGGCTAGCTTGGAGAGTGCGTCATCAGCTGACACAAATATTAACTATACATGATTGCAAGTTATATTATAAGCGAGGCAGGTCGGTAGTTCTATTTGGCTGCATCAAATACAAAATGTTTCGCACAACCATTAAAATGACTGACACGTTTACGGCGTTCAACAGTTAACGCCACGTTTAAACATTGGTAATAATTTACTACCGTACATCTGCTTACATTAAACCCGAATCTAGTTTTATTTAAATCTGTGAACATAAAACGTAATTAACAACGGAACTGCGACCATTTCTGCAGCAAAACAGTTACAGGCAATACTGGGCAATGCATTATGGAGATAAAATATATAAGTTACGTAAGCTTTAAAATACTAATAACACGTATTGTATAAAAAATGTGGAGTAGAAGAGTAAGAGTTTGGACATTGAATTGAATTCTAATCATTTACCAGGTATGTCGATATTTGACATAATTTTGAATTATTAGTTATAAGTCGAAATGATACGACATATCCCATAAAACTCCACATAAAACGTCAAGGCGCGATGGTGCACTCGGCTATGACACGATAACCAACCGCTACTTCCTTATCCGTTACACGATACAATCTGCCGAAGAACGATGTCCAATTTGAATAAATACCAAGTGCATTAATTTATTCCCCACTAAATAACAGACATCCTCGTGAGAAAAAAAACGACTGAATGTGTGAAGGGAGACGCAGTATTTTAAAGTCAGTTACAAAGAAATTAATTTTATTGAACTCTATAACATTGATTAGAAATGCAATAAAATGTTATAAGGGGAACAGCTATATCAAAACGTGAACCGGTATATCAGGAACGATACTGCCATTAATATCTGTGTAGCATTTACGCTGGAATTCTGTAGAAACTCTCCCGGGTTCCCGCGAGGTTCAGATCGTGACTGCGCGTCGCGTCGGCGCAATTTGCTTACCCATACAGTGCCGCTCTAATCATGTGTAAAATATTGCCGGGCCTCGTCACTGCAGCACGGAATCAGGACGGCACGTCAGAAGTCGCAAAAGTGCAAGATTAATTGACTACGATAGCCGCAACACGATTACGGTCGTCGACACTTAGACCTTTTAAACATGTTCATGGCTGATGCCTACATGTGCACTTGTGCGCCATGTTTAGACACGTAAAATGAACTACAAGTTTACATTCTTAAACTGCTATGGTAAAGCTGAATAGGAGCATTGGATGGAAACGATCAACCGATAGCTCATTCCATACAAAATGGTAAGAAACGATAAAATGAAATCGTACAAACAATTCCCATAAAAGAGCGTAAAGAATCGACGAGATCAAGTTGAATGCGTGACCTCAAGCCGTCGAGCAGCGCGACGCGACGGGAGTTAGCGCTCGCGAGGGCGACTAGATGCCGAGGGACCATTAGAACAATAGTAGCGCGCAGAAGCGTGCGATCATAAAGTTACACCTCCCAATCGGCGGGAACCAGTAATAATGTCCGACCTGCCTCAACGAGCCAAGTGCTTACTCGGCCTTTCACTATTGATCAACGTCGCTGTTGGACTAAATCGAGTGAAGAAAACTAACTATATCGGTGTATCAACTGGGCTAATGGTGAAAATCCACAGAACCAGAAGAATTATTTCAAATTCCAGAGCAATTCACATTCCGCGAAATAATTGGCATTTGTCCAAAAATTCGAAAATGCACACAAAATCTTGCGATTTTTATAGAGCAACGTGAAAATGTTGACGGTACAATAACGAGGCTGGTGGAATAAAACTTCACAGTAGGCTGTACGAATTATAAGAATATTACAGAATAATCATCTTCTGTTCCTACAACAGTTACTCGAACACACATGCGTCCGTCCATATGCCGTTGTTTACAATTTGATAGCGTCGTCATCAATTAATGCCAGAATACGAAGTACGACTTCCCTAAATGAACAGTGCAGCAGAGTGCACAGTGCAGGTGTGTAAAAAGGGAGGGAGCGACGTCAAGGCATTCCCACGAGCCGGCATACGCGGACGGACGGTTCCGATCACCGCGCGCGCTAATTGAGCCCGATGCGGAGACCAAGGACGCACTGCCACCTAAACATTGCCTATATCACCCATACTTCTCCATTTCGGATTTATTACCCCGCCACTAAAGCTTTCACTTCAATTAATTTCGTTCGCTGACACTAATTACAATGATGGAGTAATTTTCCACGGTAAATCCATTTCACATCGATATTCACCTAATGTATAGGATGGCTCGGCGGTTTCTGTTTTCCTTCAGTGCAATTACTGGTAACTAAGTATTATTGTAACGATGAGACGCCCGTAAGAGGACACATCATTATAAAAGAATTGGAACAATAGCGAAGTTCATCTCAATAATGCGTTGACAAGGTGAGGCTAACGAGCTGAATAGACATACATACAAAACGATGTGAATAGGTAACTAAAATGCTCAAAACAGCAGTATTTGTACAACTCTGTTCGTTAAACCAACGCAACAATAATACCATTTATATATCGCCCGCTTTATCGCTGATAAGACTTTTTATGGTATAATATAAAGATAGGTGTACCGAAGATGGCGGTTTGATCCTGCTCATTTCAATTCCTTGAACATAAGGAGACGGGAGCAACCAGCCAGGGCGTGGGCGACGATTATCCGATGTTATCTATGCGTGTGCCCTTTACGGACTTGACAGCAGAGATTCAATTCATCTTTAGTTTAACTGCACTAGAAAACAAGTCATTGTGATATTAATGTAAATAAAACAACGGAAACTTCTTTAAAATAACACACACATCGAACAATAATTAAAACGTATTGCAAAAAAAACGAGACTGAAACAGCTGCTGTTACTATAAATACTGTATTGCCTGATCGTTAATGTTGCAATAAATACCTCATAAAATGTAGGTCTGCATTAAGAGCACAATACGAGCAATTGTGCATTATTAAGTCTCTCGAAGCAAGTCAAAACTGCGCCGCATAAAGGGCAATCAATTTGAAAGTCTTAAATAAACTTCCCTATTTGTTCGTCGTTTTAAAGGTAACGCAAACCGCAGGATCATGTTTAAAATAAGACTTCGTGGTGGAAGTAAACAGTGGTCAATTACGGTGGTAGCGCGGGGCTCTGTGGCGCGTTCAGAAACAATCGAGGCGGTGCGATGGGCGAGATACCGGCCCGTAATAACTCTAATGGCGAGATAAGTCCGCCACTGCTGCGGATACACGGCGTACCTACAACACCAATGTACTCTAACCTAGTGCGTACACGACAATCAGATGCGGTATCAGTTTGGATCTTTGCTAGTGGTAATCTTTGACGTCGTCTGTAAGTCTCATTATTGATTTCAAATGATCGTCTATTCCATACGGTTTTGTAGTTTAACGATTTAGGTACTTATTTATTAGGATGGTTCAAGAAACAAATCAATTTGAACATGCACGTCTGGATATTCCAAATTTAAGTGCGTATTTCTACTATTCTTCCGGCGGTGAAGGAGAACATCCTAAAGTAACTTACACTTTTCGAATAGTTTCACGTGTCGTGGACGACCACTATTGTTGAGATACAAGCATAAAGTCATTTATTATAAAAAAATATTATAATAGATAACGATTCTGAACATGTAAGCATGCTCCAGTTGGTCCGGTTTCCCTGTCTAAGGGTGGCGAATGTCAGACGGCAGTAGTTTCATTGTAATTACCGTCACCGACTCACCAAACCCTGGATCATGGTCCAAGTGTCGCCCGAGAATGACAATGAGAAACAAATCAATTAATTCAGAATATTGAATGGCTGGACGCCAATCATTCAACAAAATAAATCGAACCATTTACAAGTGAAAATATTTTAGGAATTAGAGTATGAATGATTAATCGTTAGACCACCGCAGAAGTGTGCGACACGCGTGTGGTTCTGGTTATCAAGCGATGCTTCCTACCTCTGCACGGCACCGCGCGGCGCGCGGCGGCCAGCGAGACCAGTTTACGCCGACAACCATGTAAACGATTTATTCCCGAGTCTCGTTTTGCATTACCCGATCGGGAGCCAGGGCTGGACAATATCCTCATCAACAACACTTACAAATGCACTTTTATAAATCTTTTATATTTATTCCTTTACTATGTTGATTTAGCTTTAGATGCTGCAGATAAACTGTTTTGAATCATAGCAATAAACAAGAATCGATATTACCATTTAAATCATAAATTGACGACACCATATCGAAACTATTTAAACGAGTTGACTGTTTGTTTAAGGGTGAAAATCTTGTATTGGCATCCCTATGAGGAGTGCAGTTGTCGCAAGGGGCTTTATTAAACGATGCTAAACTAAGATGGCCGTTGGACCGGATTATCCCGATCCTGGTGCACCCTTCCCACCGCGTCAATACGCAATAGTCACATACCTGTACACGTTTAGATATTTATATGTTAATGTAAGCTAATGCAGGACTCAGATTAATCAAATTGCATTGAAACCCTGGCAAACTGTTAACTTTATATCAGCTCTCTTGTTCATATTAAAATTAACGCTAGTAATGTGGGATTTTCATCAAAGTATGTACAACTGGCAATATTTTTTTAAAATTAATTTATTTCGATCTTTAAGTCCCAGGTAAACACACACGAGAACACTTTCAATCAACAATATAGAAACAAAAACTACTCTATATGACATTTTCCTGTCTCTTCACTCGACATAATCGTAACAATATGACAAATTAACACTTCTATTTAATGAAAAGTGTTAACTCTTTATTGCACAACATAAAATCTTAAAAGCTATACATGGGTACCATGTACAATTTAGGAGGTCCTATCACTGGGTGCGATCTCTACAGCCTTCATGTAAATATCAACTTGCTTAAGATCTTAAGTTGTTTAATGTGTATTAAATATTTGATTGAAGTAAAAGTGAACTAACTAATCGGACATCTATGAAACTGATCGCAGAGCAACTATATTGAACTATAAATCAGGTAATAAATAAAATACGCATCTTCTGTGAATTAATATGCATTAAAATCATCTATTAAAAATTATCAAATTTCGGAAGTTATTTGATTTAGTAGTTAATTTAACCCGGTACCTACCAATTTAAAATCAGTAAAAGGATAATAGTATAGATTTTAGTATTAAGATTACTACTGCACCTTTCAAACTACATAATATAACAACTATTCATTAAAGCCTCACTCATACGAAGGTATCATTATTACGATTAACCGACTCTATAAAGAATTATTAAGACGGCACATAAAATCTAAAGAAATAAAAGAACAATACCCTTGTAAATATTTAATTGGCACATGAGGACACGTTTATTATTAATACAACAAGCCCGTATGAGGGTCGGCGAATATTATTTATACAGACAACGATTGAATATGAACATGCAATGATGGGGCATAAACTCAACGTGACGATGCGATGCTGAGCGAGCGAGAGAACTCGTTGCAACCACTCGCAGGCAAATCGTATGCATTCCCTTATTAAACTTTTACCTGTCTCACTTAGTGCATTACACTTGCAACTTGCGCATACCAGCAAAATATTTGCATTTATAACAACTTAGTTACGCTTCAAAGAATGACAAAGACGCACACGGATATCTCAACCACGAGTGAGATTTTATAATAGAGTGATTTTCTACATCTTAGCAAACAGAACAGTGCTAAAGCACAGAAGTGTCGAACCGGTTTAAATAGTAATTCCAGCAAATCAATGTCTCGAATAATGAGATCCAAGTCTCACGGGACGATTGGCGGTTAACTTTCGATATGTGCGCCGATATAAAACCCACCAAACACACGCGCATTCCTTTGCGCACTTTTTGCGGATGTCACCAAAAGGCAGCGGTTGCGCAGCGACAAAGGTGTCCAACCGGTTTAAGTTACCATCGCCTGTCGCCGTCATAAGCGCGTCTGCAAATTCAACACCCATCAAATACCGCAAAATGCAATACAACCGCTATGTGCATCTTGGCCTATTCGAGTTTAACTTCGATTACCTGCTATGTGGTAACAAGTTTATTTCGATATATTCTTCAACTTATTGAAGTATTAGTAACTCTATAATTTGTAAAATTAATATTCTTAATCGTTTATAAAATAGAAGGTTCTGTTTTACCGATTGGTTAGTAGTTAAACCAACACTTTCTAATCCATAAATACAAAAATAAACATATCATATTTTTTGTACATGAATATTAATGTTGTACATTACCTGGTCTAGCATGTTACTAATTTCTCACCTTCCATACCAAAATAGGTAAACATATACAATAAATTGAATAATAGCCCGTGTTTGGTTCAATCTACATACCTAATTATTGTCATTGTAATATTAATGTATTAAAATTTATCGACACAACAAGACTGACATGGGTATGATATTTACTGAATATCAAGAAGCTGCGGTCTTTATAAAATGCATTGAATCATCGCCGACATTAGCTACAAGTGCTACAGTTGATCGTTACGCAATCAGTCATTAATGTTGATCGCAATCACAGAATGATCGCTACAATAACACTTCTGAAACAATGCATTTATCACGCAGGTAATTTGTTTATGTCGACTGACACAATATTTGTAATGTAACGAGAGTAGGTAGCTGCAAGTCCAGGGAGCAGGAAATGAAAATTCCTCTCTGGGTACCGTAATCTCGTTAAAGCTATTAGATAGATAAGATAAAATCAACAGGGGCTTTAACGGCGAGCGACATCAATCAGGAACCCGTCTACGCAGCTATTAGACATTACCTTCCTCCGTTTCTTGTGCATGTTCAATATTAATTAGTAAAGCTTTCAAATAAATAAATGTTTAATTAATATTATAACATTTATAACATTATCGAAACTTGTAAACTATAAAACCAAATTTATGTCAAAATATAACAAAAAACGTTACAAAAACTTGCGCGACGCGGTATTTGAGGCGTTGAAATTATATCTTAATTTCGAACACGTCCTTGAAACGATCAACGACTTTGAATTTATTTACGTTAACAAGCCACGAGCAGACTTTAATTCGAGGATACATTTTGTGTGGGACAAATCGGGGCAAATCAAATTTATTGTTCAACGAGAATTCATATTACTTACAGATATCACAATATTTTGATTTGATTAAGCAGACAATAATTTTGTTTTTGATTCTACTTAAGACTTTTCAAACGTAATATTTATAGATAGATACTTTCTTTATTGCACAATAAACAAAACTTAAAAGCTAGGTATACCTAGCTTTTTTCTCTGTATACAGAGATACAATGTACAATCTAGTCGATCTTATCGCTGGGAGCGATGTCTACCAAACTACCTTCGGTTATAACAGGACAGGAAGACAGATAAAGTTACTAAGAAGAAAGGAGAAGTGTAGGGAGAGGGTTTATTTTTCAAGGAAGTGTGCTTTGACAGGGCAGGTATTGGGATTGTCTAATTGATAGGGGTAGAGAGTTCCAAAGGCGAATTGACTGGACTGCAACTGTAAGGACTGTGTATTGAAGTGACTGGAATAAATAAATAAATATAACTTAAAAAATTAAGGTGGAGATGTTTATATGATCGTAATATGACCCTGCGTAGACTGCAGAAACAGGAAACTCTCCCAACGGTAGATCGGTGTTACATTATAGCGGACAAACGAGCAGACGAGACACCTGATGGTGAGTGATCACCGCCACCACAGGACATCTGCAACACCTTAAGGGCATCACATATGCGATGCTTTTCATGAAAGTCAACAGGTAATCTGTTCCGAAACACCATCGATGGCAGCTGGTTCCACAGTATAACCAGCCACTAATAGACACAGTACAGCCAGACTTTAATTCGAGGATACATTTTATGTGACACAAATCGAATTTATTGTTCATTGTAAGTATAATAGGAAAAGAATATGGGCGGCATGGCAGACACGAAATAGGGAGCCATTTTAAACGAGTTCGGTACTCTGAAACATGGTCATATTTCCGCAAAACCGAAGACAATGCGGATGCAGAAGTTTTGCAGATAGTAAGATTATTTGATTTAGATAAAAACTGCCTCAATGATGGTATTGGTGTAGATGTGAATGCATTCCATACCTAAGAACGCGAAGCGGTCACGCTCGCTCGATCACAATTTCACGGTCAAATAAACCAAGTTTGATCTGTCTATTACGTGGTAATTTATTGCTACTATTTGATCAATTGAGTTCAACGAACAGGAGCTTCATACGGTTCTTGAAAGCAACAAAGCGCTTGTGAGTTTCGATTAAACTTTGAGAATAAAAAAAAAAGTGTTGTATCATTGATAGCTTTTGTTTATAAGAGCAAGTATATCTCACCCTTGGCAGTAACTAGGTCTCGCGCATGAATAATGTTAGCATGTGAATCTACGAGTCGTTAATAGGTGTTGTGAGTCATGTGTGGTTTATTGTAGCGTTGAGATGCAAGATGTTGTTGGGCTACTTATGGCGCTCAGTAGGTACCTGGCAGTCGTGCTGATCGTGGTAGGAGCTGACGAGCTCGCTAACGTACTCCCAGACCTCGCCGGGCGCGGTCCACGCCGCTGCAGCGTTGGCAGCGTGCCGCATCATGCCCACATCACGCGTGCTGAATCCGGAGAACTAGGGGCCCTTGCGACTGGCCTACGTCCAGCAGTGGACGATCGAGTATGCTCGGCTGGTGGTCAATCCTAATTCTCACTTCACACGACACTACTAGTAAGCGCACTAGTCCGATTAGTGCCCGCCGCTAACGTCCACGCCGTTGACGAGCTATTTATATTGTTTTATCCTCAATCACGCACAACTAGGTCGCGATCTACATCACACACGCCACTAATACTGATTTGCGAGAAAATAATATAAACAAATACTTATAATAAGTAATGTTTTTGTAACGTTAACACGCTCTCCCTGGGATTTAAGAAATGTAAGTTTTCCTTATGACAATCGGTTTTTTTTTATATTACATATTTACAAATACATTTTAGCTGGCAATATTATTGTCCTTAATTGAAGAGATCATACATTAATTCATATCAAAAGTCACGATTGTAATGCTTTCCATCAATAGAAAATATTAAAATAAAAATTTACGGTCCAGAGATCATAAATGCAGCGGAATGGGTAATTTGCAGCGATGCGCGCAATCACGGAACAAATCCATCGGCGACGCGCGACCGCGAGTGATAAGCGGCGGCCTTGAGCCGCGCTAAACGTTTGATAAGGGAAATTCGGCGGCGGCTCAAGCCACCCGCGCCGCCACGCTCTCCATTCCAGCCGCTTATCTCGTGCTGTTTGTTTTGCATCAAATTAATGTCATGTTCCAAATTATAACACGATGACTTGATCATCAATTTATAAACACTTAATTAATCAGATATCTCATCTCTTAAAACTAATGAAACTATCAAACGAATGAACACATAAGAAATTTCGTTAATTTGGAAAATTTGACAACTCCCAAAAAGAACAGCGTAACAAAAACATACCACTTCTACTTAAAATCCGATTTTTTAAATAATATGTTTGACTTAGTACATATCACGGTAACACTTCATCAAACGAGTCAATCAGTCGTGATCGTATACTATGTACGCGGGTATATGGGCACGTTAGACCGGGACCGCGTACGCAGCGAGAGCAACGCGCGCGCCTCGCCGCGAGCCAGCTAATGACCGTCGAGGCGCGTATTCGCGATCCCCACTCTGCCACCGTACGCGCTATCAAACCAGTTTACGTGAAAAATTTTAATTCCTCGGCGCGGGTGACGACCGGTCGCGCTTTCCTCGCGCGGCGTGCCTCCCCCGGCGCTAGGAAAAAGCGCAGCGCCCCGGGGGCGAGCCGGAAGTGCACGGCGGCCGGCACGCGAGCCAAGCGCACCCACCGCCTTAATTAAATGCTGCACGCTGCACACCTACCCCTCGCAACACCACCTACCACTTTACACTACCACAACAAATATTTATTAATACGGTGCCACAACGCTATTTTTTTCCTCGTGTTAATTAAATGACATCGTCTGATCGAATTCGAAATGTTTAATTAACATCCCAGTTCCGTTGCCAGGTATCGCATGTTGAATCAGTTATGCACTACTGATGCTGATTTTCATAGATTTTTTTACGCATCCAATGGACAACACATTTTTTTTTTAAATAAAAATACCGTTTTCTAGATTAGCCTTATAGGATTGTAAGAAACATGGTTTTAGATTTTTTTAAAGATATTTAAGGAGAAATTAAATAAAATGTAAAAATCCCCGTGTGACGTCACAGCTCGGCCTGACAAATTAATGACGCCATTGCTCACGTTGACTTAAGAAAAAAGAAAATGGCTGACCATGACAGTAGTGAATAATGACAGAGAGAGTAAATTTTTTATTGTATAGCAAAGACATCACCTACGTAGAGCCTCAGGACTACGTCCTTCCTGCATTTTTATCTATCTTGTATTAATTGTTTTATTCAATAAAAACTCACATTTAATGAATATTAAAAATACGGCTCATTTTTTTTCTTTCTTTTTTCGAAAAGCATATAAAGATGGTAAAATATTTTTTTTTCGTTTTGTCCATTACTGAATTTTTCGCTATTAACCAAAGTATTTTAATTTTTAGTATCCTTAATGGAAAATTTGAAATATTATCGTAGCTGTTTAAAGAGACCATAGCATTATTAGAACACAAATGAATATGAAGATACCAAATTTAACACAATCTACTTGCATTCCCAACTATGGTTTATTGAGAACAGTAAGTTAAATTAATGGTCTTCAAAACAATCAAACAAACATACATTTAAGCAGACCTGGTAAAATGTTCTCATTCTTATGCTAGCTTGCTGATTAATAGGTTTGATACAAAAATAGCAAACTAGGGCACGTGTTCTGGCGGCTCTACTTTGACGTAATTCCTTTCAACATGTAGCTACAAAGTTTAATTGTACGCTAACACATTTCATACGTACCAATTTGTTTAGATAGACACTAGGAATTTGATTTTTATTCTATGTATAGACTATACAAGTTTAGCTACCATTTGAACATAATGAACAACTAAATGAGAAAAGATATCTTAAAAATCTATACAAATCTATAAAATATAAATTGCAAATAGAAAGCAAGCAATTTCTGCATACGTTTGAATAAATAATGAGGATTCAACAAAGAAACGAGGACCATCAATCATTATCATTACTATGGAATAACAGTTTCCACCTACACATTGCAAACTTTCATGTGAGCGCGCGACCTCCTGAAGCTAACAAATTCAAGTGAAATTTAGAATCTCACTTCACCAACAACACTTTTTGTTTTGATAAGTTAACCTCCTAACTATCTAATTTTATTGTTTTAAATCATGGAAAGTCATATTATCAAAAGATTATCAAAATAAACAGGTCGACAGTCGTCGAGCAAAACGTGATTGTTACTAGTTTTTAGGGTTGCATAGGCAAATGGCAAAAACGGAACCCTTAATAGATTCGTCATGTCTGTCTGTCCGTCTGTCCGTATGTCACAGCCACTTATTTCCATAACTATAAAAGCTATACTATTGAAACTTGGTAAATAGATGTATTTGTTAACCGCATTACTTTTTTACTTTAATACTTAAAACTGAAACTCATAATTTTTATTTTCATCAAACTCTTGAGGTTTCTAATATATTTTTTTCTAAACTTAATATTTTGCACAAGAGACGCTCCCAAAGTGGTAAAATCTCTATAATAAAAGAATTATAAAACTAAAAAAATATATGATTTATAACACCATTTGTTTTATTAAGAGATGTTTTAAGTTTTTTTATAATTCTAGTAGCATATTTCCACTCTACTAAAGGGTTCCCTTATGGAGACACTTAATCGTTTATATATTGAAGGGTGAATTATAATACAAACTTCACATGATACATCTGCACCCTTATTGGTACAATTAATAAATTATGGGATATTATTGCTCAACAGAATAGTAACTTCTTATTCAGGTGTAAGTCTTGCAAGGGTGTGTGGTAAACAGGAATAATAGCACCCTTAGAATATAAAACTGGATTAGATTTCGACAAAGAAACCAAGTAAGTCTTTAAATAATAATGTGAAAATGGTTATACATATAACAAGTTTGTTGGTATTGGCTGGAATCAAGATGTTATGAAGGGCATTTTTTTTTAATGCAAGGTTTATACTTGTACGAGTACCTATTTCATGGCTAGGGTTCAGTAACCATTTATTTATTTAGGATAAGTTCAGAAAACTTATGTTCATTTTATCTGTTTCATATGTTGTGTTAATTTTTATATAAAATATTATTTCATATCCATCTGAGTTTATACATGTCCCAACTAGTATAACTTGTAATAAATATTGTTAAAGGCGACCACTTTTATCAATATAATCAGTAATCACGAATTTTCTACTAGTACCGACAGAACTACATAATTTTGACAATAATTAAACTTATTCTTGAGGAACAGCGGGGTTTCCATGTAATGCATTCCATACCAATATGGAGTTACCATACTACTACTATGATGTAATAGAGCCATCATTTATTTTCACGACTTTTATAAAAAGTTTTTATAATGTAGGTACCTACTTAAGAAAGAATTGGGGGGAAAGTTAGTATGAAAGAGACTTTCATATTCATTCATTATTTACCTTAAGGCGACGGGTACCCCTAACTAGCGACGCCAATAGAATTAAATGGTTAGCTACTAAACAGGATCTATTTTAAACAATTTCGGAGCTCCAGTCTCTAAGCAAACATTATTTAATAATTGTGCACTACTTTTTTATCTGTTTTTGTACTCAAATTTGGATTAACGTCATGAGTGGCAGTTTTCGGCGGTAAATCATATTTCGAGGACAAAAATAGATCCAAAAGTTAAGAATAAGTATTAAATAAATAGTATATATAGATTTCCGAGGCTGGAACTTCGAAATTATTAAAAAGATATCCGGTTTAGTTGTTAACAATTTAAATCGACTGGCGTCGGTAGTGTGCCCATTTCACTACTCTTAAAGACTATCAATAATAAAATTAAGGTAATGCACATTACCTTAATTTGACGTTTCTGAGTGCGGCAGTAAGAAAATTAAAAATGAGGATTGTGTAATCCTCATTTTTAATTTTCAAATTAATTTTTAATGATCAAATGCATCCTAATAATTACCAACTTAAAATATTTTTATATTACTGGTAACTTTATTGCGACAATTGTCGCCCCCTGTCAATGACACTGTAGGGCCTTATGATGTTGGTCGGTCTGTAAGACGGTTTAGAAAGCACGGTGTGTGTATCCTATACACATAGTATACACATCATTGACAGGGGGCGACAATGTCGCAATAAAGTTACCAGTAATATAAAAATATTTTAAGTTGGTAATTATTAGGATGCATTTGAGAAACCAATTATTTTTCCTCTTTATCTAGTTTGGAGCTTTTATCCTCAAGGATATGTCAGCCCCATTGAATCTTCTTACAATATTATCTATATTAAAAATAGTATTTATAATTACATACCTACTCTATAATTTCTTATTTAATATAGATATACAGTCTATATAAATCACTTTTCATTGATTCTTATTCTTCTCAGTAGAAATCGACATTCCGAACCAGCGGTATTTATTATTTATTTATTTAATGTATTTATTATTAAACTTACAAATTTAGTTTACAAATTATACTTGTCCTGCAAAACTGTTTACACAGTTTGTCTGCAGGATCGGTTGAGTCTTAGCACAATAGGGTATATAATTTTAAACTAAATCAAGAAAATACTTTCTTAGTTTGTTTCTAAATATATTTTTGACTGGTTCCCGTCGAATGTCCTCCGGCAAGCTATTTAGAAGATATGGTAGTCTTTTTTTCAAAGTTCTATCTCCAAAGTAGTTATGTACTTTAGGTACATGAAAGTTGCCAGCGGACATCGAGCGAGTACCTATGCTATGCTTAACCAACGTTAGATTACGCTCCCGATTGTTAAAATTGTTTATAGCTAATAAATATCTATGTTTTAAGCTAACCGGTAGTATCTTGCAAATTTTAAACAATTTTGTGTAATCACCTTTACATTTAGCTTTTGTTTTATTAGTTACTAGTAACTTTAGAAAACGAATCTGAAGTGTTTCTATTTTATCAATATATGTTTTGAACGTTAATCCGTAGCTATCGAGAGCATCTCCAGCGCAATCCAGAGCTGATTCTACTAATGAAAAATAAAGACATTTTAATACTGAACTAGGCACTTTAAAGCTTAAATGATAAAATTTATTTAAGAGTAGTCTTAGCTTATTACACAAGAAATCCACATGCGAGGACCAAGAAAAGCTAGCATCTACTCTGACGCCGAGATAAGTTACACAATCAACTCGATCAATAGGCTTACACTGACAATCAATATTGCCGTTATGAAAACATGTAAAACTATGTGTGTATAAATAGGGAGGCGAATCAGTCAGACGCAAATAAGGTGAATGAATAACTAGAAGTTTGGTTTTGTCTGTATTTAGGATAATGCCATTATCATGGGACCATTTGACAACTGAATCTATGTCGCGCTGCACTAAGAGACACGTCTCAGCGATGTCGGTTCCGGCGCGAAGGGTGCACAGGTCGTCTGCGTACATGTGAGCCGAACTGTACTTGAGCACACCACATAAGCTGTTCACGTGCATCAAGTAGCAGACCGGCCCACACCCCGAACCCTGTGGCACCCCGCACCCCACCTCTGACGGTTCACTTAGCTCACCGCCAATGCTCACGCGAGAAGTGCGTGATGTGAGATAGTCGCGGAACCATTGGTTCAGCGGCTGCCCCACACCACACTCGTCCATTCCATTTAAAAGTGTGTTTTTTTCTAAAGTATCGAAAGCTTTTTTGAAATCATAAAAAATTGCCACTACAAACTTTTTATCTTCTAGATACGAGTTAATTTCATCTGTAAAATTTGATAATAATGTATTTGTACTTTTTCCTTTCTGAAATCCATGTTGACATTCATTTAAAATTTTATTTTTACTTAAAAAATCCCCTAGTTGATTTACTATGCACTTCTCAATAATTTTGTCAATACTCGATAATATAGCTATAGGCCTATAGTTAGAAAAATCTTTGCGGTCACCTTTTTTATAAATTGGACGAATTAGCGCCTCTTTTAGTTTATCAGGATAGCTACTGTTACTTACCGATAAATTTATAATTATTATCAAAATAGGTAGATATTATGTACCTATTTTGACGTTCAAGTGTTCTGTGTGATTTGAATGAAGTTGAATAAAGATTTTTGTATCTTTATTAAACTAGTTAATTTTATAGCAGCCTCTGAATTGGGGTTTGCCAAAATGCTTTGCACAACCTATTTCATATGTAACTCAATTATCATAGTAAAGAATGTTGTTCTAATTTGTTTCATAAAAATGAAAAAAAAAATCACCTTCCCATACAACAGTAATCAGCTGTTTGGTGCAAATTGTATGGGGAGGCAATTTTTTTTTTTGAGATTAGACCCTATGTTTCTTGAGGAAAAATGTTTGTTATCATCAGTATAATGCCCTCGATAAGGGAGTAAGACGGTTAAAAAAGCACGGGTATACAGGATGGAAAAAAACAATGCGCCCTGGAAGGAAAGTACCTTAAATCCTTGTTAGCAATAGTGAAGCCAGTGTTTCACTGCACGCCATCGATATACAGTGGTGGTCACATAATTAAGAACGCTGATATAAAGGGAAGATTTTTAAAACTTGGAGACGAAAACTCGTTGCATGCATTTTTTTTATTTCTCTCGGTATCGTAAATCTTTTCCATAACACCACTGTATTCATTGATACACATGATTGGATTAAAAAAGAATAGACAGATTTTTTACACTACTTCGAAACATAGTATTTCTATTTACTGGCTGGTCACGTAATTAAGAACGCTAAATAGTTTATACCTTTGTTCAAATTTAAGTAGAGAACACCCAGTCAATTTTTTATTGTTTGAATAATTTGGTGCCATTTAGTGCTGTAGAAGATTAAAAGTGATTGCTTCTTACGAAAAAACAATGGAAAAAAGTAAAAGTTGTGATAAATCTACAAGGGAACGAATAATAAAACTTCGCCGGAAGGATTGGTCTTCCATCTTCAATGTTCAAAAACGATGGTTTTCCATGCTGTAAAGCATTTTACTACGTATCAAACTACTTCAAATGTTCCACGTGTACCTAAACAGAGAAAAACAACTCCTCGAGACAACTTAATCATCGTTCGTATGGCAAAACAAAATCCCTTTTAAAGAGTATTTTGGTGAAAATAACCCTTCAGCAATTTCAGCACGCACTATTAGAAGACGTTTGGTAGAAGAAAAATTGCGCGGTAGGATAGCAAGAAAGGTACACATGTTGAACAGACAAGCCCGGCTTGCATTTGCTAGAAAGTATGGAAACTGGACAGTGCGACAGTGGAAAAATGTACTTTTTTCTGATGAGACGAAAATAAACAGAGTATCTTCCGATGGAAAACGATACGTAAGACGTCCCCCGAATACAGCATACGAATGTTACTTTAAAGCACGGTGGGGGACATGTGAAAATTTGGGGGTGCTTTTCTGGACATGGTGCTGGACCTGTAAAGTTGATAAAAGGTAACATGGATCACCCATTGGAACTCCAATACAGAAATATACTGGTAGAAACAATGTTACCTTATGCTGAAGACGTTCTCCCGTTTATCTGGACATTCCAGCATGACAATGATCCAAAGCACACTGCACTCGCCGTAAAGGATTTTCTAACAGCACAATTAGTTTCTGTCCTAGACTGGCCAGCTAACAGCCCAGAGACCTAAAATCTAAACCCAATAGAGAATTTGTGGTTCGAAATAAAAGAAAAAGGTGTCAAATACACAGTGTGGAAATTTAAGAGAGCTGTACGACGTTTTTTAGAGGAATGGAACTCTATTTATCTTGCGAAATGTCAAAAATTAATAGAATCAATGCCTCGCCGGTATAAAGAAGTAATTAAAGCCGTGGATATGCTATCAACTATTAATTTTAGTTAAAAATGTATTAAAATGCATTTTTACATTTCCGCGCTTCGTATTATTGTAGTTTTTTAAATGTGTCATATAAAAAAATTCCCGAGCAGTTTAGTAAATCGTTCTTAATTATTTGTCCAGCTTCAGTACTATTTGAATGTGTTACTATGGTAAAATAAAATAAATTGTCAAAAAAAAAAAATGCGCTTTTACTCTTTATTCCTAAGCCACGTTGCTCTATTAATATGGCTATTTTATAACATAACTAGTTGCTTTTCAGAAGGTACACATCTGTGCATATGACACGATTAAAATAAAAATCTCCTAGAACTTCAAATCATTTTTAATTATATGACCACAACTGTAAGTAGGATGATAATGGAATAGGGAGTGCACTTGTGCACTATAAATGTCCTGCGTCGTTGAAATCGTAGATTTGTTGCCGTAACCAAACATTCATTAATTTATTTTTAAGAAATACAACTGCATTTAAATCAAATCGGTTTTTTTTTTCGAAAAAAACCTTCATGTAGACAATAACATTACAACAATGAAGTCTGTCAACTGTGAGGTTTAGTCTAGTAATTAATAAATAAAATAAAAACAATAAACATTTGATATTAATTTTGGTCTCCATTTTGTTTTAAAAAACCAACATCATGACTCACGCAATTTTTCACAGTCTTAATTATTTATCGAGAGCATTTTACTGACGAAAACAAACATTTTTTTCCATGGAACATTGGACTTAATCTCAAAAAAAAAGATTCGCCTTCCGATACAAATTGCACCAACCAGCTGATCAATTTTGTATGGGGCTTGTTCTATTTTTTCTTTCACTAAAAGCGATGATAGATCAATAGTTCAGAACGGGCCGTCCATACTGGAGTTCGTGATTCCAATACGAGCATGCAACTCTTGAATTTTCAAATCTATGTGTGAAGGAAAACATATTGTGAGAAAACCTGCACATTTCGGTTAGTTTCTGAAACGTATAACCATTAGACATGTGTAACTCAGGAGTGATTGGGACACAAGATGTACATCCATCCATATGCAAAAGACTTTCTAACTCCGTAACTCCTTTCATTTGTTATACATCTTTAACTTCCAAATGGCATAGTCTAAAAAAGGGACTATCTCTGAATGATGGCCTATCAAACAAAAAAATAATCATTAAAATCCATTCATAATTGGCGGAGAAATCGAGTAACATACATACAAATAAAAAAAACATATGGGTCGAATTGAGAACCTCCACCTTTTTGAAGTCGGTTAAAAAGTAGTCCACTTTACATTACATTATATTACATTCCCTTGGAAGGGTCAAAATTCGCGTTTTACGTGAATACTTAGATGTTTGATTTTTTTGAGACTAGAATAGTAAGTATACATACAATTTAAATTTCAATTGGATACCATCACACATTCCTGAGTTAAAGGATTTGGACACACAAAAGGACAATGTGATTCAGTTTTTTAAATTTAATTTGGTATAACATTCAAGTATTACAATAATAAATTAATATGCAAACCCATTATGAATTTAGTGTTTTATGTTTGGTCAGGCAGCTTCTAATACCTAGCACAAAATACAGGTAGCCATGATCGCTTTCGTGGCAACGGAGAGCCCTGGCATCTGTTACTTGTTACAGCGGATGCAGATTACCTGCCGTCCTTCTTCTTAATGAGTTACATAAACAATGGGATGGCACAGTGCCTGCATGTAATATACACATTACATGCAGAGCATTTACACCTCGGACATCTGCCACATTCCCAGGGACGTACATAAAATACTTGTGGGCTAATTCATTAAGTGAAATTACATTTCAATATGCAAAATACACTTACCTTGGTACGTGGCCGTCCCCTTCCTCTCTTCACCGTAGAATCCTGACTGCAATCATCACTTTTAGTCTTTTTCACAATATTACAATTAGTCTTTGAGGCACTATTCTTCTCCTTGCTTGTTTTAGCTGCATTATCTTTCTCAGATGTTCTTTTATCATTGTCACTGTCACTTTTGACAGTGGAGGCATTTTTCGCATTTTTTGCTGGTGGTTTGAGTGGTGACCCTTTAGGAGCCAACAACTTGGACACAGCATTCAAAGGCAAGTCATCGTCACTGGATGAGTCTGATGAACATTTACTACATGATTCCGAGCTTGTGGAAGTCTCTGACAGTTGTGACTTGCCTTTCTTCTTCACTGCAGGTTTGTCTTTAGTAGTCTTTGTGTGTTTCGGAATACTGTCAGCAGTTTTCTTTTTGACAGTGGGTACACCTTTTTTGACAGATCCCTTTCTGGGTTGAATAGCAGCAATCTTGAGTTTCAGACCAGTGTCACAAGAAGTGACTGAGAAATGGGGCTTGTGAGCAGTTCCTTGTTTAGCACTTAAGCACTCCCAATCACTGCCAGAAGACTCACTGGTGCTACTATGCTGTAACAGAAAAGGCAGAAAAGCATTAAGAAAACATAAATTGTAAGTATAAAAAAGTATGGTGGTTAGTGTAAAATTAAATTCACCTTAATTGGAACCATGGTAGATTTGGATAGTCGGACATAGACTAGTAATAAAGAATAACTAACTGTCAAACATAAGAATAAACCTTATTCACAAAAATGCTCATTTAAACTTTACTTGCCTTTATGTATAATTGAGTCTTTGAATAAATTTCATATTATTTTAAAATTACTTGATTTTAATTCTTAATATTACGCTTATCGGCATTCGGCCAAATAGCATTCAATACATTTATAGCAAGTTAACACTTAGTACTCATCAATTTGAGATGAGTGTACACAATATTTAATAATTTATTTCATTCCAAAATGTAAAATAAATATATTGTGAAAACAAAATCTCTGGAGACACCTTGAATAGAATCACAGTCTTGTGTTGTTAGATCTTTCCACATTGGCATATAAAGATTGTGGATCCATGGATTTTGTACATACATTGGTGATAAATAGCATTTATATGGTATTATTTAGCTAGTTCAAATATCATTAGAGCCATTTTACTTTGTTATTCATCCATACTCATGATAAAAATTGTACCCCAAGTATTCTAATATCACCAATAAATCAGCTAGTTAAAAAAAAAAACAAACCTCAGAGTCACTGTTAGAATCCGAGTCACCACTAGAATCTTGTGTTTTTGGCAACTCAGTGCCCATTGCTGAAACAAGTACAATACCTATTAATAAATGCTCTAAGACAAACTTTTAAATAATAATATGACAAATTGCATAAGCTCAATTTCAATGTTGTTTTATTTGTTATGGAGGTCAAAAATAATACACTTGCTGTATGTGGCACAGACAACAGCTTGTCTTGCTCGAACACCAGTCCCGTACCATATTCAATTTGTACAGACAGCTACACCTCAGGTTACTACAACCTATCATACTTCCTGAATTGAAATTAAACTAAACAGATTTGACATTAAAGTATGAACTAGAAATATGACAGATTTGTATACATTCATGTGAGGCAGTCAGTACAGTCGCGTTTCGTAGGTCAGTAGGGGAGCAGGATATACCCTATTCATTGATAATAACCAGCCTATTGTTATATTGCGAAGAAAAATAAAATATTTTACGATTAATTATTTATAATATATTATTTTACTGTACAGAACCCTCTGTGACAGAATCACAGTAACACAACAATCGGAACATTCGTACAAACGCTCAACATGCATGATTTATACTCACTTCAAGGTTGGTCAAGATGTTTCCAAGTACAACAATATACGCTTCTTCATTATAATCGTAATCTAATCTTATTTTATTACAGAAATCTGAAAAAAGGTATACAGCGTTTTACCGTTTATATTCACATCTATTTCAAGAAATACTATTTCTATTTAGGACTAATTTACAGGAATGACAGATCTGACGACACTCGTTAGACCAGTTTTATAACATTATGCACGTTACTGTACCGTGGTAATATCAATATATTTTCGTATTGAAAAGTAGTAGTGTACGTTAAAAATATATACGTTACCAGCGTTCACGAACGCTTGCAATTATTAGCGCAAGCATAACGGTCTTTTGGGACATTGGCGCCAAATAAGTGCATACGTTTACATTTATGGAAAGATTACGAGTCACCGTACTATGCCGTTAATAGTATAAAACCACTGGTGAATTTATCACGACGATAATGTACTAACCAAAATGAATAACACCATAGCATCACAAAGATAAAACGCAAAATTACTCCAGTATAGCATAACACTTGGCCTCCATGTTTACAAATCATTCATTCGTGTAAAAATTGTCAGGCAGTAACACACATATACATACCTTGAAGAGAAAGTCTGTGAATTGTGCAACTTACTCTTTTTTTCATATGATAACTGCTGATAAATGAACGAGACACAGAACATTTCACTATCTTTATTCATAAATATATATAGGAATCGTAACGCAAAATGGCGTCGCCACTCAAAACCGCTTTCAGTTGTATTTATAAATATTATGCACCCTTTTAGTACATTAAGATGAATTATTTGTATCAATAAACAAATATAATAATTCAAGCTTGTTTACTCGGCAAATTCACGACGTTACATAAAAGTAACAAGTAAAAACATCACAAATCAAAAGTATAGTGCTGCCATCTCTTGAAATATGGTGTAAAAACTACATTTTTTTTGTAGAATTCTTCCTTTGAAGGAAAGGCAAAGGGTACAAGGCCCATACAGCCATCGTCTGTTTTTTCAACACCAGCTACCGAATTACCGCATCATTTATTCATTTTAAATTATTACATTAAAAAAAATTTCAAACACATTGTTTTGCGATTCTTACAATATATACCAACCCAGGGCCCACAATAGAGATAGAAATAGAAAAATGTTTATTTGGCACCAAAAATACAGATAACAAAATATTACTTATTAATTTAATCCTAATCTAGGTACAGTATAATATCATGACAAATAAAATAAAAAAAGTGCATGGCAGTGGCATTCTCATTGGATAATTTACTTTATCTTAGGGTAAAGATAATTTAGGTCAAAAATTACCATGAGCCCAATTCTTGAGACGCGCGGAGACCTTTTTAGTGTTACATACTTAATATTGTCAATATTTTACCTGATTGTACCTTTTTTGTAACCTGACTGTAGTTTGACGTTTTTCTAAGTTTTGTAAAACTGAAAAAAAAAGCTTTTATTATTATGACCTGCGGGAAATCACGACGGTCAGCAGGCCCCCGGCGTTATGACATTTTCACTTCTAACCTGGAGCATAGGTTCTGCTCTTGCAACTTCACTCTTAGCTCAATGGCCGAAAACTAAGGTACAAATATTTGGCCCGTCCCGCGGATCGAACCCGGGACCTCATGCGCAGCCGTCGCGTTAAAGTGCGACCCACTAATCACTGCATCAGGCAAGCCAAGAGGCGAGGGTCAAAGGTGTCGCCAAACACCAACAGCTAGCCACAAGCTGCCCCTGTGATAGTTGCCGTTCTTCATTAGCGAAGATCACCAACTTTTACCAGAGGACGATGGAGTCGTCACATTCCTACGCTCTTATTATGATTATTATTGCGAATTAGTTTCTTAAGTATTAATGTAGGTCATCATCATCATCATCATCAGCCCAATTAAGTCCCCACTGCTGGGGCACGGGCCTCCCTCAATCACATGAGGGGTAGTGTTGCCATACTCACCACGCTTGGCAGACGGGTTGGCGAGGGTTTTGATATTAATGCAGAGTTTTCCTTCTCTGGGTGCTGATGATCATGCCAGCAGCTTTACCTTAGTCACCTTTTACGACACCTCGGTAAGAGTGAGGGTGGCCTATTCTACTCTGCCGGGACCACACTGGATGGATAAATTTAAGTTTGGTATGTGATTTGAACAACCAAACGTCAATAAACAACAAAACGAAACGAAACGACTCAAACGTCACTTTGAATTGGAGAAATATCAACTTATCAACAATATCACCGTGAGATACTTCATATCGTATGGTCCAAGACCATACGATATGAAAAAAAAATAAAAGTAAAAAAACTAAAACCCAACTACGACAAAAAACGTCGCTGAAAAAGTATAAAACAAGCCTTCGTTGTCAATTTATGCAATATTCACTATGTAGAGATAAAATTTCATGTTTGGAAATCCGCAGTCACACGTTGTCAAAGGGTAGTATATTTAACGTGTGACTACGCCTTTCCAAACATGAAATTTTATCTCTACATAGTGAATATTGCATAAATTGACAACGAAGGCTTGTTTTATACTTTTTCAGCGACGTTTTTTGTCGTAGTTGGGTTTTAGTTTTTTTACTTTTATTTTATTTGTACTATTTTGGTGTCCAAGTGCTAGTAATATATATATATATATATATATATATATATATATATATATATATATATATATATATATATTCAAAATGTACAAGTCAAGCGCTTTCAAATGATACCAAACACGGCATATTTATCAAAACTTTATTTTTTTACTCTGTATGTTTTGTCCGCTAGAGGGCGCCACATTAGATTTTGTGAAACTTCATATAGCCTATAACCAGCGGACGATCAAGACGCTTATAATGATATGTCATTTGTCGAATTCTGATAAGTAGTTAAGAAGTTACGTGGAAACAGATGAACATACATACATACATACATACATACATACATAGCCTGTCAAAATCATAACCCTCCTTTTGCTTTGCCGTAGTCGGGTAAGAATCCAACCATTCCAAGAAGGTTATAGATACTGTGTTTGCTGTACGAGTAATAGTGTTCTCCACAGATCACTATTATTTCTCAAGTGATTATAATATTCTCTTTGATATTTCTCGTTCTGTCATCACAACACAAAGTTATCATGTTTTTTATTAATTGTACTCGCTTGGCCTACTTACAGGTTTTCTAATTTATATCTGGTTGTTGTTACCTACAAACATAAACTAAGTAGAAGATACTAATTAATATTCATTATGGTAACAAAATCTTTAATAATATTTCAGTAAAACTTGTTTTTCTTTTGTTGTAAATCAAATCATCTGGTATTATTAATGAAAAACCACTGAAAAACTAAACTATGGACGAATACACTGCCTGGCAAGACTTATCAAATATACCTGCTGACCCTCCAATAATGCGCGATTTGTGCGGAAATTGCGAGTAAGTTTCAATACTATTATGGGATAATACTTCCAAATATCATAGAACAAACGCACATGAGGATCAACATAGTATCAACTTAAAACATGTGGTTTTGAGATACACCGCCTCAAAGTTCTCATAAATCTCATATCAACAGTTTTTAGTTAATACTATGTTGATTGTCATGTGCGAAATGCTGTTCAGAATGGTTGGTAGAAGAGATTGTTAAAGTAATGTAAATGTTTATAGATATACCCTATTATATAATCATTTTATATTAAATCTTAATTTCCTCTAACTTTGTTGGACTGTAATTAAAAATGTCTACCTTACTTTCAGACGACCTTCAATTGTATGTTGGTGTTCAGCTCTGCCTCCTAAAAGGTTAAATCCTAGAAGTACCGTTATCCTGCTACAGCATCCAGCAGAGGAAAAGAGATGCCTCCGTACAGCTCCTATGTTGCAACTCGGGTTAGCAGAAAACAAGTGCCTTATTTTTAAAGGGAAGAAATTCCCTCAACCTAGGCATGGAAACTTGGAAGATATTTTAACCCAGCCCAATACTGTGCTGTTATATCCCAGTAAAGCATCAATAGATATTCGGAATCTGGAAAATTATGACGAATCTTATAATTTAATATTACTAGATGGAACTTGGCCTCAAGCAAAAGCTATATATGCTTCAAGCCCTATTTTACACAATATAAAACAAGTGAAACTTTTGACTACTACAACAAGTAGCTATATAATTCGAACACAGCCAACAGAAGGTTGCCTTAGTACATTAGAAACTGCAGCGGAAGCTTTGTCACAACTGGAGGGTGAAACTAAGTATAGAGAGCAGCTGGTGCAGCCATTGCACATGCTCTGCAAATATCAGCTAGAAAACGGAGCTGTCACACATCAGTCAAAAGAATTTTTGATCAAAACACAAATGTATCCCAAATTAATTGGCAAAAGATTATCTAGATTGTTAAGATTAACAAATGAAAATGTTCTAAACCTGTCTTGACACAGAACTTATTAAATTTATTTCAATGTTTATCAACAACTTTATTTATTTAACTTTCTATTAAAAATAATTCCAATTCCAAAGGAAGTCTCGACTTCTACGAAAATAACGCAGCTTTCTATTTACTGTCGAGAGAGGGACTATAATGTAATAATATGACTAACACTTGTGTGTGTTAGTAACTGGGTGTATTAGAATTTTGACTGGCTGATGGCGCAGTTGGTAGCTGACCCCATAGTGAACCCCCATAGAACGTGGGTTCGATAATATTACTCTTTGGGTTCGTCCCCCACCCCACCCTTGACTTGAAACATTTGTGTGAAGAACACTTTTGTCTGAGTTTAGCTTTGAGTAGGGGGCTATATACTCAAAGGGGTTTAGAAGATAATAAATGTATTTTTTAAGCATAATATAATTTGCTTAACATAACTGATAAAGCTACTTATATTATGAACTATAAAATCGGGTCCATGTATAAATATTATGAACCATAAGAACTTGTTTATTTTGTAATCATTCTGTTTGTAATGTATTCGTTTTTTTTGAATCTGTATATCCATTTTTAAACGACTGTGAAACACGACTGCGGAGCGGTCCGGGCGTTTGGAGCCGTACGGCTCCGTTTGAGTTGCTTCTTGTTATAATTCACAAACTAAGTAGAAGATTGTTATAATTCTATGTTTGTAATGTATTAGTTTTTTTTTAATCTGTATATCCATTTTTAAACGACGGTGAAACATTCAATTGCTAAAAAAAATGGATTTAATATAGTGTAAACATCACTAGTTAACGCCATAGAATATAGAGCAGAGTAATCCATAGAGCACAGTTGATTGACTCTTTACTTCTTTACTTGATATTCTGTGCTTGATATGACATAATGAATGAATGACACTGACACTGACATCACGACGAAATCTGCCTTTTCTTTCGGATCTGTCATACAAATCGGAAACATGGCAGAGGTTTGTAAAATATAATCGGGAAATTTATCTCACTTTACGGAAATAATCTTGTATTGAATTGAAGATCCCAGATTTACGAAATGATAGTGTGTTGTTTTGATTCCTTCCCGTGACAGTATTTCCGCAAAAGTGAAAAACAATGTTTACGTTTTACAGGTTGAGGAAACTCTCAAAAAGAAGCGTACCTTCAGGAAGTTTACCTTCCGAGGAGTTGACTTAGATCAGCTTCTTGATATGCCCAAGTAAGATCATCATTATCTACGTTTAATTAAATCATCTTAAAAATATTGATGGTTGATAAATGAATATTAAACATCGAGGTTATGTTGATGGTATCGTAGCTGGACAGAGATTTTGTTAATACTGCGAGTATTAAGTCAACCAGTCACCATTTAACGTTGATTGATTAGACAAAGCAGGAGTTTCGTCTAGTTTTACTTAGTTCTTAACATGAAACAACTATATTTCAGTGAGCAACTCATGGAGTTGATGCACGCCCGTGCCCGCCGGCGGTTCGCCCGAGGCCTGAAGCGCAAGCCGATGGCGCTCGTGAAGAAGCTGCGCCGCGCGAAGAAGGAGGCCCCGCCTAATGAGAAGCCCGAGATTGTCAAGACTCACCTGCGAAACATGATCATTGTCCCTGAAATGGTCGGCTCTATTGTCGGTATCTACAACGGCAAAACCTTCAACCAGGTGTGTTTCCACCTCCTATTTACTTTATTAATAATTAATTGCATCCATTTTTGTAAGTGTATCATTGAGCTGAACTATTAGTTTGATCTGTAGTATTATTTCATAAATGATCACAGTGAAAGTGGCAGGGTTTTGCTATGTGGAGTGCTTCTGTTTATGTTTACACTAAAATTTATTGTTTCTGAGCTATTTGATTTGTGAGATTTCATCATCATCATCATCATCAGCCTATCGCAGTCTGTTCAGCTTTCACAGTCCACTGCTGGATGTAGGCCTCTCCAATTGTTCACCACCGTGATCAATCCATGGCTTCTCGCATCCAGCTCTTGTCAGTCATCCTGCGCAGATCGTCCCTCCACCTAGCCAGTGGGCTCCCTACATTACGTTTGCCAAGACGCGTTCACTAAAGACGAAAGTCTTCAATCAGTGCGTCCTACCCGTCATGACCTATGGAGCCAAAACGTGGTCACTTACGGTATGGCTGGTCCACAAGTTAAAGGTCGCTTATAGCGGTCTATGGAGTTTGCAATGCTCGGTGTCTCTCTCCGAGATCGAATCCGAAATGAGGTGATCCGTCGGAGAACCAAAGTCATCAACATTGCTTACCGGATTAGCAAGCTTAAGTGGCAGTGGGCTGGCCATATTAGCGGCAGAACTGACAACCGATGGGGTAAACGAGTTCTTGAGTGGAGACCTTTGTGAGATTTATTGAAATGTATTGTATCTTGTGTATTTATAAAATTTTGTGTCAATTTTATTATGTATGTCAAACAATAAAAATGACATTTAAGACATACAGTTAAATCTAAAATAATACTGTATGTATTTTCATCAAGAATATATTTTGTCTCGAAATGCCATCAGTTCATGTTCCCAATTTGTAAGAGCTAGAGTGGTTAATTTGTACGAGCTTTTTAGGCCAAAACAATTTTTCATAATCAGTTTAGTGCAATGGTTGCAGGTAAATTTCACCTGTTCCCGTACTAAGTAGCTTCAAAGCTCTTCTGTTATTGACACCAAACAACAGAAAAATTTCAATTAATATATTAATTAAATACATAATTATATTACACCCAGATAAACAACTAACACAAGTGTCTGTAACACAAATGTTTGTACAAGGAGAGGATCGAACCCACAACTTTTGGTTAATGTAACGTTAATTGTGTCAACAATATTAGCAATCATAATAAATCTGCTTTAACATACTCTTCTTCATAGACAAATTATATTTATTTTAATATTTGGTGTTTATGATGCTTTTATTCCTTTCAGGTTGAAATTAAGCCTGAGATGATTGGTCATTACTTGGGAGAGTTCTCAGTCACATACAAGCCTGTCAAGCACGGTAGGCCTGGTATTGGTGCCACCCACAGCTCCAGGTTCATCCCACTCAAGTAGACTGGACACTTTCTCTAGGCTAAGGTTAAACAAAAATGTGCACAAGTATACAATAAAGTATCTTGTGTAACCACAATGTTCTCCTTTCTTTTACTGTTACAATATTTCCATCAACCCTTTTTATTTAGGAAAAATATAAGTTTTTTTTTTTTATTTTTCAACCTACGGTATTGTAACTTTCTATGGTATTGCTAGTTTTATAAATTAAATTCAAGGAGACTAAAGATGTCCTACATGTCACTAGCAATATAGAGACAGTAAATACCGTTGCCGGCTAAATTTAGAATTAGAAATGCGCAGAGTACAAATTTTTATGGGTTTACTCGGTTCAAAGATCCTCAAACAGTACTCTGCCAAGTTACTTTATATAGTTCTGGGACACAATAACTTCTGTATTCAGTATAAGTATTTTTTACGGGACTACAGTGTTTCCTGAACCCTCAAAATCTGACATCCCCCTGTTTTTTAAGCATTAGAAAGACCTTAGTATTATAAATGCAAGGCAGGAACTCACGTGTTTCAATTCCGCTTAGTTACCGAGTAATAAATTATGGAAATTCGATATTTTTTAACACTGGTAAATCGAAATTTATTTTTTATTAAAAAAGGGTAGGTGCTAGAAAATTATTTGCTTTTGAAATATTTAGGGGACTTCAAACTACATTTTTTTAATATATTTCAAACTTATTAGTAGTGTATTTATAACAAAATTTATTATTTATTTATTTGGACAACCAATAAGGCTTACACTACAACATTCTTAAGACTAACGCAGTAGGTAATTAAATTCTTAGTGGTGACTTAATTATAGGTTGCCACGGCATGCGAAGCGATACTATATTATATACTAACGTCAAATCTCATTTAAATATAGAAAAGAACATTTAGAAGAAACAAGTGTAAATGAGTTTATTATGATCGTTTATTTATGTTACACTTGTAAAAGGAACAAATCTGCAATAGTCACGACATACGGGCTGACTTTTCCAAATACATATTCGTTTATTTCTTACACAAAAAAAAAGTGGAAAAATCAACCCTAATTCACACATAATCTATTATTACATAATAAGTCCTTATTTCTTCCCTCGCGAGAAAAAAAAACCTATTTGGAAAATTTGTCTACTCATTCTCTCGCCCGAAAGAGGAATTAATACTTAAACAACATCTTAAAATCTATGGAGATTTTAAGATATTGTGTAAATCTGACCTAAACCTAAGAAACCTGGAACTAAGGTCTAACTCAGAACTATCAGCATTACCAACGAACTGACTGGATTCGGTCTATAGACGAAAAATGCCTCAGATTAGATTAAAAAATTTTGGTGAGAATAATTTGTAACGTGTACGTCTGGCCAACTTACGTGGAACATTAAAGTTAATTTGATTCAGTAAAAAAGGACAATCCATGGTACCGTTATTAATTTTATGGAAAAATAACTGATCCTGTACTAGTCTACGTTTATGCAAACCTTGAATTTTGAAGTAAGTTAGTCTTATCATTATATGAAATTAGCTGTTTAGTTATATGTTGAAAAGTTAGATGCCTTAAAAACCTCTTTTGAATGGATTCAATGAGTTTGACATGCACTTCATAACGAGGGCTCCTCACCACACTGCAGTATTGCAAAGAAGAACGTATCAATGCATTATAAATCACAATTTTACTGTTAGAACATTTAAAAGGTTTAGTGTTTCTAATTACAAAACCTAAAATCTTAAAACATTTCTTTACTACCTGTGCGGATAAAGAATATACTCGCTCACGTGGTGTGCGAGTATAGACATATTAAAAGTACTCTGTGGTATAGACGCAAATAGTGTGCGAGCGAGAAGTGAATAGATGCGCCGCCATTTCTGATCCCATTGTTTATCCGCACAGGTTGTACTTACTTATCTATATGTGTTAAAACTTAACTTTTTATCAAAATAAATGCCCAAGTCGCGAATTTCCGATACTTCACTAAGAAATTGGTCACCTATTTTGTAATTATAATTAATCGAATTCAGTTTTCTTGTACATAAAGCGAATAAAATTGCATTTTTTTACATTTAGCACCATTTGATTGTATTTGCACCAATCTATAAATCTATTCACATCCTCCTGTAAACGGATGCAGTCTGATATGTCTTTTACGTGCTTAACGATTTTTAAGTCATCTGCATGTAAATAAAATTAAATATTTTCGTTTTTATTCCTTAATTTTTTTTTTCAAAATTACAAGGTTTGCTCTTTTTCTTTTAATTTAGAAAAATAGATCAAAACATAAACTAACCGCATAAAAAAAACCAGATGCGCATCTCATGGAAGTTAGGAGAAAAATATTTTTTTTAAGTGATCAACGCATTGACAGTTTCACATTACCCGTTTTAAAATGCTTATTCTTTCTTTTTTTTATGGATTGTGGTAAGGAGTATTTAATAACTCAGTAAATTGTTATGAACAACCTCGCACTTCAAAATCAACATCAAGAGCAAACATACACTCGGAAGTATTAAGTACCTACCTGTCATTTTCCCAAGGGTAAAAAGAAAGGAGTCGGGATAATAGGTAAAAAATACCTAGTACTTATTCTGAAGTAACATTATGGTACCGGTACATTTGGTGGAGTAGTTTAATGACAATCCTAGGTAGTAAAAAACCGGTATTTTAAAAAAATGAACTTATCAACGAGATTCCATAAGATGCCCATCTGTTTTTTTTTGTGCGTTTAGTTTATGTTTTCAGCTATATTTATAATTCAAAAGAAAATGCGCAAACCTTGTAACTTTAGAGAAAAAAAATAACGAAAATATTTGATTTAGTCGTAAATACACCCTAGTTGAAGTTGAAGATTTTGTCGTAAATACACCCTAGTTGTAGTTTGAAGTCCCCTAAACACTTCAAAAGCAAATAATAGCACGTACCCTTTTTTAATAAAAAATAAATTTCGGTTTACCGGGTTCAAAAATGATCCGACTTCAAAAAAATATTACTCGGTAACTAAGCGGAATTGAACACAGTTCTTGCTATGCATTTGTAACAGTAAAAGCTTTCCAATGCTTTAAAAAAAGGGGATGTCCGAATTTGAGACTTCAGGAAACACTGTGCCACGTACGCTACCTTATTTTTGAGTTTCCGAAAGAGAAAACACCGGCGTTTTATTCAGTGACTGACTTTGGCTGTTGATTACCCATTTATTAACCCTCGACGCAAAAACGACGGGGTGTTATAAGTTTAACGTGTCTGTGTGTGTCTATGGCATCGTAGCTCCCGAACAAATGAACCGATATTGATTTTGTTTTCTTTGTTTGAAAGATGAATAAGGAGGGAGTGTTCTTAGCTATGTTGGATAAAAATCGAAAGATTTGGATTTTATGTTTTAACACAACTCCCACAATATGGTTATTATATAAAAGGGCTTGAGTAGCAGAATATATTAATTGTAAAAAATTTCAAATCCAAGATGGCCGCCGTCAGAAAATGACGAATAACCTATTTGTTGTTCCAACTGCCTCAATATAGGTATCAAATGAAAGAGCTTTAGTTGTGTCGGGGTTTATTAAATTTTCAATTTAATTTTTTTCTCAATAAGTTACTTGACATTGGTAAGATATTTTCGAGGAGAGCCATATTATTATAATGCAAAAAAAAGGTACATAATTTGTACATACTCTCCCTTTCATGTCTTGGGAAAACATTTGCTAAAAAAATAGGAACCCTCACATTTTAAAGGCAACCAAAGGCAATTTTGTGGCTCTGCTGATGATGAAAGGTCAACTCCGGCCGGAAGGCCGTGTGGTGCCCGGCAGAGTAGAATAGGCCACCCTCACTCTTACCCAGGTGTCGTAAAAGGCGACTAAGGTAAAGTTGCTGGCATGATCATCAGCACCCAGAGAAGGAAAACTCTGCATTTATATCTAAACCCTCGCCAACCCGTCTGCCAAGCGTGGTGAGTATGGCAACTACCCCTTATGTGATTGAGGGAGGCCCGTGCCCCAGCAGTGGGGACTTAAATGGGCTGACGATGACGATGTGGAAGGGGGAATAGACTACCAAAAAATTATACACTAAAAAGCTTGAAAAAAATTTTTATGCGAAAAAAATCCACCTTCAAAAACCACGAACGAAGTGTATGAAGCATAGACTTAGAATGCCGCTAAGTGATAGAAATATTATTTTACACTTTTTAGTTTGTGGTTTTTGAAGGCGGTTTTTTTTCAGTTAACTACCATGTAGGTCGTGGTTAATAGAAGTGCATACCCATCACTTCTCGGTGGACATCATCTGAACCGGCTGGATCTGGCTCGACCCGGCGGCTGCCGCTCCGCCGCCGCCGACGACGGGCTCACGTCACACGCAGCTTATTTGCCAAGCGACCCATTTTTGTCTTTACCCCTAGATGGACTTGACAATCATTTAGAAATATTGTTATTGACGTGCTGAAGGTCTGATGTCATCACAGTGCCTACCTAAATATGTAGAATTTTGTAATTTGAATTTACAAGTGACTTTGATATATAACTACTTAGGTACAAAATACTTAGTTTAAAATCTTCAATAGTTCTGCAATCGGTTATAGGTACCTACGTATGTGGGTAGGTTTAATACGAAGAAGAGTCATCAAGGTAAATATAGTCGGACCAAAATCGAATTTTTTTAGCTATTGTATGTCTTGCTTGTAAGTAGATACTGTTACTTACTCGTACCTGAGAGCCTAATTTAAAGCAAACGTTACGACAGAATCGGAGTTTCCCTCTCTTTAACACGCGCTGTGTGTCTCCTTTGTTTGGATGCGACAAACGACGAGACGGCTTTATATTAAGCCACCTGGTCAGATAATTATATAGATACCTACCTATTAGTGCTACATGTAATGGCTGTGGCAAAACTTACTAAATTAGTTTCCAGATAAGAGCAGTTGTACTGGATAATTGACTTCACCATACAAGCATGCGAGTGAAATGATCTTGCTACTAATTTAAAAGTCGTTCATAAGTCTTAATTAATTCAGCTCAGTTTATTGGCATTGTGCCAACATTTAGCTATCGCAACAAGTGGGCTACACCAATGAACATGTCGAGAATGACTTTGTTGACCCTATTATTTAAATTTTCAACAAAATCTCATGTTGATGTGCACATTTTAAATCATCATACTTTGAGTATGTCCGTGTCTGTAGATCCGTCTGCTCGTCTGTCACCTTTCAGATAAATAAATAAAAAAAAGAAGAAAAATCCATATTTTTCGGATTCGAACATACGGAAGGGGCTACGTTCTTCTACCGCTTCCGCTGTCCCCAGAGCGTGATCATAAAATGTCCCTCCTTTCCTCCTTTCAAATCAATTTTTATACCACCTGTTAAGTGGTATATTGAGACCAATGTGTCAAACATTTTTCTCGATATACCACCAAATAATAATAATAATATAATCTCTTCAGGTCAGTTTTAGCTAAATTTCATAATCACCTACACTTTCACACGATTACCTAGATATGTATATTGAATAAAATAAGTCAAAGACTATGCAGGAAAGACTATTGCCTTAGGGCACACTAGCGACGCCAATCGATTTTAATTTTTAGCTACTATATCGGACTTTAAACAATTTCGAGGTTACAACCCCTCGGAAAACACTTATACTATTTATTAAATAACCATGCACAAATAAATTTTGGGTCCGTTTTTGTACGCGAAAAATTGATTCACGCTAAAAGTGGCCGCTTTTGGCGGTAATCAATTTTTCGCGCCACGAAATTAACGCCGCCCATAGATTTATACTGATTGTGACGATTATAAGCGATTATTTAAAAACGGGTAGGACACACTACCGACGCCAATTGATTTTAATTGTTTGTATTTTTTAATATTTTTTTTATTATGGCTCTACCCGAAGATAATTCGCCAATGTCAAGTAACTTATTGAGAATAAGTAGGTAGTCAACAGTCGAAGGTAGTCAAAGTCACAGTCACTCAATGAAACGCCGGTGTTTTACGTTTTATCGACCTACGGATTCAGCGGATGGTCTAAGCAAGTTGTCACGAGACAACTCACTCGACACACAATAGTTGTGTTAAAAACGATACAATCCAACGATTATATTTATATATTTATTATTGGGATCACTTACCGGCACTTCACTGCACAAATAAACACCAAATTTTAAAATTAAAAACCACTAGACACTAATTTAAAACCTTTGAATTGCATCAGCCCATGCGGCTTGTTTTAGCCCTACCCGCCGAATCTAATTGTTTGTAACTAAACCGGATATCTTTTTAGCATTTCTCTCCAGCTTCTCGGAAAGCACTTAAACTATTTATTTAATATGTACTTTTTGATGTGTTTTTAGGTAAGTAGGTACTCTAAATTTGAATTACCGCCAAAACGCCCACTTATGGCGTTAAACCAAATTTCGAGTGCAAAAACATATCAAAGAGTGTGTGAACAGTGATTAAATAAATTGTACAATGTTTGCTTAGAGACTGGAGCTCTAAAATTGTTTTAAATAGATCCGGTTAAGTAGCAAACATATTAAATGGATTGGCGCCATAGTTGAGGTAGGGTGTCGCTTCAAATACTTGAAGATTTTATTGATATTTTTTTTGAGACGTATATTAATATTTTTTTTAACGCGAGAAGTAAATAATAAAGAAATAAATAAATTGAGACATTATCACATAGGTACATTGGCCTGGTTCCAAACTAAGGATTTCCTTGTACTATGGAAACCAGGAACAACGAAGGTACCATAAACACCCAGACCCAACTCAAATATCTGTTTCACAAACAACATTTGTGTTGGTGCGGAAATCGAAACCCGCGACCCTTGCGTCTCAACCGGCGCACAAACCAAACCAAAATCGAAGAGGGCGCGAAAACAGTCACCACCGCGGGCGGCCGACCTGAATCATGATCCAAGCGTACCCTGGGCGCTAGTTTACCTACCTATTAGTGCTTCTGGGCTGGGCGGAACCTGGAATTACACAACAGGGGCAGGTAGTACAGGTAAATGCAGTCTGATCCATTCGCAACCCTTTGGGGATCAGAAAAGGGGAACCACACCAACTGAATAATAGGTACTCTGTGATCATAAGTAAATAACACACTTAAAAATGTTCAGGCGGGAGGGGGAGAGCGTATCCCTCCCGCCTGAACACGAGATGAAATTTTTAAGTGTGTTATTTACCTATCTGTTGCACTGAATCACAACAGATAGCGCTGGGAGAGCGCCCGAATCTTCAAGGTCATTTGGTGATGGGTAGGGCACACTAGCGACGACAATCGATTTTAATTTTTAGCTACTAAACTGGATCTATTTTAAACAATTTCGGGGTTACAACCTCCCGGCAAACACTTATACTATTTACTAAATAACCATGCAAAAATATTGAGTCCAACGCGTACGCGAAGAATTGATTCACGCCAAAAGCGGCCACTTTTGGCGTGAATCAATTTTTCGCGTACAAAAACGGACCCAACATTTGCTGACCTAAAATTTGAATAAATTGCAAAAGATTGTTATAAAAATATCAACAACATGGTTCGTTTCAGAAACTGCTGGTTTCACGATGTTTTCCCATACATACGAAGCCAAAGATAGGTTGGTGCCATACGCTTTTTTGCTATTGTTTTAAAAAAAAGATCTACTTAAACCGTTAGTGGTGTTTGTGTTTTTCCAAAGGATTTGGATTCACTCATAGGAAATAATTTTGAGGAAATTAAGGGAAATGGGATAAGGAAGGAAAATGATTTTTTAGCGTCTGCTGCAGACAGAGGCGGCCACGTCATAACGCAATTACAACGCAGGATGGTTGGGTTGCTGACCAACGTAGCAGCGGGCGAGCCTAGCTATCCTTGAGGCAGGACGCGGTGCCAGGGTTCGTCCGGTGAGTCCGTGTCCCGTCTCGGTGCCTGGATATGCTGGGAAACGTCGGAGAGGTTTTAATGGGTATGCCTCTGAGCAGAGACCCAAACCAGAGGAGAGCCCCACACTACCCGTCGGTCTCCCAGCCGACGGATATTGGTGTATAAGGCGGCGCCGACGTCTGCCCATTGCACATCGGGCAGGCGGGTACCGAAAGGTTGCCTGGAAGAGATTTCTCATAGTGATAAGGCTGCTTTCGTTGCACATATCCACTGTACTTTGAGTGCAATAAAAGTATATTCATTAATTCATACCGGAGGCCCAATCCGGGGGAAAGGAGGGTTTAAACGTTGGCAGCACACTTGTGACTCCACTGGTGCCGCGGGTACCCGTGGGCGGTGGCAAGTGCTTAACATCATTACAGGAAAAATAATGGAAAAACAAAATGTACTCAAGTAGTTTATAAAAAGAAAAATAGCAAATTACTTCCTGAAACGCATAAACATACCTAGATTTTTTGCTAGGAAATACTAGTATTTTTTTTAAATTTTATTTTCCAATCCCGACGACCCGTTTGGAACAGTGGTAGTGAAGGCTGCCTTTGGTCCAAGGGTTGCGGGTTCGATACACAGTACATACATTTGTGTGTATGAACATGCTGTTTGTATTGGTCTGGGTGTTTGTATGTATTATAAGTATGTATTTACAAAATAAAAGTATTATATGTACAACCTGTGCATTCTTTATCCGCACAGATTGTATATATTTGTAATTCCGCTGTTGATTCTGATATCCGTAACACATGTGCTTGAGCTACCTATCTCGGAGTCAGATCAATGTATGTGATGTTGTGAAATATTTATTATTATTATTAAATCCGGAGGAAAGGGGGGTTTCAAGGTCAGCAGCAATTGTGACTCCACTGGTTTCGCTGGTGGCGCCGCCGCCCATTGACATCCGTCCATGGGCGGCGGCAATCGCTTACCATCATGTGATCCATCTGCTCGTCTGCCACCAAACATATAAAAAAAATCTGGCAGACGAGCAGACGGATCACCTGATGGTAAGCAATCCCGCCGCCCATGGACACCCACAACACCAGTGGAGTCACAAGTGCGCTGCCAACCTTATCCCCTTCCCCTCATTGGACCTCCGGTAACCTCACTCACACGGCGAAACACAGCGCAGGCGCTGCTTCACGCTTGTCTTCTGTGAGGCAGTGGTATCACTCCGGCCGAGCCGGCCCATTCATGCCTAAGCGTGGCTCTCCCACATTTATTTCTGTTTCAGTTTGCCATAAAAGCTTTATCTTTATACTTTTAAAACAAAGAGTTTTGCGGTAAAATAGTTTTTTCGGCAAACCGGACTCCACGTGAGAGATACCTACACCTCATCATCGGTAAAACCATTTTTACCCATAACTTAGGATTTAAATTCGACATTTGAGTTGAGATGAGAAATCTCGTCATAACTAGAATGAAAATGGTGTAATTAAAACTTATTCCATGGCAGTGTAAGGGCGCCATACCTATTTATAAAGAACGGAGCGGAGGCTTTCGAGCTGAGAGCACTTGCCGGCGCGGGCGGACGCACATGTGTCGCACCGCGCGAACTGCCGCCAATAACACGCGAATTCGCGAACAAAGTGGACAATACATTAAAAAAATTGTATCAGTGGGTTTCAGTGAACAGTGAAAATACTTTTTTGTCTGGTTACTTCTGTGAAATCGTGTCGTGCTAAGTACAAAAAGTTTGGCAAGGTGAGTAAAAATATTAGCTACTTAAATTAATTTTTATTGGAATGTCTTATCTATTTATCTATGAGGCTGAGGATACAGTCAGCTAAAAAAAGTAAACAAGTGTTAAACGTGGGTAGGAATAAAATTTAATGATGTCTCCGTAGTCCGTATCCAAATATCATTAGTCTATCTAAATCCAAATAAGGTAATAAAATATAATACAAAGGCAGATTATAACAGTAAACACAGGTTGTCTCCACAATTAAGTAATTCCTTTATATTATACCTAACATATGAAGGATAGCAAGACCTTATGTATTTGATACTTATTCAAAAAACACATTTATTTATGTACTCTTTAATTATATTTATCTATCACCTAGCGCTTACCTATCTAATTATAATTTTTCACGAGAATAGTACTTACATTTGTATAAGTTTAAAAAACCTCTGTACCTACCTATCTCTGTACCTAAATGCAGAGCCCGAACATATATATAGAAAATAGAAAAACAGGCAACATTTAAAAATAGGTAACCTCATAGAAAACAGACATATATCTCATTTTCATATCACTTCTCACAGTTTATATAATTTGTATTATTAAAGACGTATTAAAAATATCACCGTTTGTTACCATTTTAAGGTTGTATGAGATTGAAATTCAAACTCTTCGTTTGCGAGTTTACGACCATCAATCATAATGTCGCTCGTTGAAATTCTAACACCACGTAACTAATTTTAAGCACCTTTTCAGGAAAGCCAAAAAAATTTATCAGAGACTTACGCACTATTCCATTAGTTTTCATTGAGGACTTCCGCTCTGTTAACTTTTCAAAATTTAAAAGGTTTTTGATGACCGCAACTGAATTCTGATAAAAAAAAACGACCCGTCTTCCAAGTCTCTAACAGATGGCATCAAAATGTCATAACCACCACCAATAAATTAATAAAAAAATAATAATTAAATTGTGGCTTACGTGGTCATCTCAAGGCGTAGGTCATTTTAGGACTTCCGTGCTGTTACTTTTTCTTAATTTTAAAGGTTTTCATTAGGCGTATCTTGATTCTGATTTGGCGAAATAGTCTATCGATTCTCTAGCTAATAATGGCATCAACGTTTCAAAATCGCCGAAAATTACTTACGTGATGTTAGAACTTCAACGACGATAAGCGTTTCTAATTTTCGTTTTCGCACGGATTACTAGTAGGTACTATATTATACATGAGAGAATTCGAACAAGATCTATTTTAAATTTAGTGTTTGAGATTTACCTAAAGAAGTCATCAAACTTAACAAAATGCGACTTATTACATTTTTATAAGTACTCTTTTATAACTTAAAATCTAGCTAGACTGGGTATCGAAGTTTTGACAGTGAAACGTATAAGGACGGGAATCTTTTTCATAATAAAGCTCTCGCATAAATTTTGATACATACCCAATCTGCGGGTACTAGTTATAAAGAGATTAATCTTATAGACAACGGCAACGCTTATAGGTAATCCGAAAACACGAAACACTTGCGCGGTGTAATCGACACCTAGCGCCATCTATTGGTACAAAGTGAAACTAATATCTCGAAACGAAGTGAGGGCGAGCAAATGAAAGCAGTGGTTTAGAGCGGAGAAACCGAGAAGATCAACAGGCAATTTTATTATTACGCTATAAATGTAGGTAGGTAAGTTTTATAAGTAGTATACTTAGCTTGTATACCGGTATTTAAAAAAAGATATATGTCTTGCAAATCACATTTAATAACTGCAATATTAAAAAAACACTACAGTTAGTTCGGCTCAGCTTCACACAGGATCAGTGCAAATGACAAATAAAATCATTGTGTACATTTAATTGCGCTGGATTATTATTTTAAATATGTGCAATTTACCTGGATTATTTATCTGAGATACGGACGCCCCAAGAATTACCAGATCCACTCACTGTGAAGTTTAAAGCACCTTATTATACGATCTAAAGTTATTACTGTACTAAAACTCCTGTCATCCCGTTCCAACACGCAATGTTAAAAGGGGCTGGCACGAATTTTGTTCGGGGACTACACTTAATTCGCGATTTGTAATAAGGGGGAAAGTGTTCAATAATGCTAGTGACACGTAAAATATTGCCAAACAAAGTGTACCTAAATAAATAAGTCATTAAGGTGACGGGTAGGGCACACTAGCGACGCCCAATAGATTTTAATTTTTAGCTCCTAAATCGGATCTATTTTAAACAATTTCGGGGTTACAACCTCTCGGCAAACACTTATACAAAATTTATTAAATAACCATGCAAAAATGTTGGGTCCAAAGCGTACACGAAAAATTGATTCACGCCGTTTCGCGTGTTTGCCGTGAGGTTGTTGTAACCCCGAAATTGTTTAAAATGGATCCGGTTTAGTAGCTAAAAATTAAAATCGATTGGCGTCGCTAGTGTGCCCTCCGTCACCTTAATGTACTCGCAGGTTAAAGTGGTAAGCTTAGAAGATCCGTGTTAAAGCATTCTCTGAGTTGTTAATTAGACATATCAGCAGAAAATAACAGTAAGTTTGTATAAATGATTATGAAGGCATGTGTCATTACAACGAAACCTCATACTAAACGAAGTGATTAGAAGGAGAATTAGGGTGATAGTAAGTAGAAGATGGCAGAGCTGATGATAGGGGTTGATATTCTATTCTAACGCCTAAAAATCTGTGTTAAGTACTAAGTAGGTATCTAATTAGTGCACAAAAAGTTAAAAAAAACTGTAGCATGCCACTGAAGTCTAAGAAGGTTACACTAGTGTATTCTAGGTACTAGGTTGAAGTAGGTAGGAGTTAAGTGTGCGAGTTGGAGCGCTCACGCAAACCAATGTGCCGCAAGGAGGCACAAAGTTACCCAGAGGGCAATGGAGAAGTATAGGATCGGATTCTCCTTGCGTGATCGTTTCATAAATGATGAGATCCGCAGCAGAACTAAGGTAGACACAGCACACGGACATAGCAGGCAGGGCACATTGCAAGAAGAAGTGAGAACAGACGTCGCGCTGTTGGACCGATCTGTGTGGAGAACGTTGGGGGAGGGTTGCTGAAATGATGATGACGTATACCTGCCTGTGCCGTACTAACGTGCGGGATAGCTCTGAATTTAACTCGGGCCGCAACTAGATGTATAGAGATCAAATCGTACTGAAATATTTTATTAAAACAGATCGCAATCTTGTCCTAAAGGATCACCTAAAAGACTGTGTAGTCTACAATTAACTTAAACTAGATACAGATTTAGATATGTACAATCTACTAGATAGGTACATGAATACATTTACTCGTAGGTATATATACGAGTATTATAACTATATCTAGATATTAGGTAATTTCTAACAAAGATAAGTCCATCCATGAGTGTTCATGAAGTAATTACGAGTATGTAGGTAACTGCCTAAGTTTGATCAGCGCCAAAAGTTAAAGGTTTTTTTGTGATTCGTGGCAGACGAGAAGACGGATCACCTGGTAGGTATATTCCTATAGGTATACTTATCTGAATGAAAACTATCCAACTTACGTGCTTTGAGTTTGACTAATATCTATCCCTGCGCACGCGCATACCTACTATTTGTGCTCATTCCGACCTACTTACTTAACTTTTTAATAAATTTTCCGCGAGCAAAAGAAGAAGCATTTATTGTTGATAGATTTTTTCTACTTTACATTGGAGGAAAAGAGTTCAGTGTGTCGTATGAGCTAATCCTATCCAGTAGGTACCTTGTTGGAATTATCTACCTTGATGAATTACTTAAGTACCTGCACCGCGTACTTCCCTCTAGTATTGAAATACCAATGACTCAGTAATGTTAATTAGAATAATTTACAAGTGATAAAGAAGGAATAAAGTTTGTCAGTTAATGATTTAGGTAAATCTTTGGTTTCAACAACATCAGAAACGCATCAGGGATTCATCTGATCTCGCATATGTTCATGGGCGGCAGTGATTCTTACCATCAGGTGACCCGCTTGCTCGTTTGTCGCCTCTGTATTAAACAAAACAAAGTTTAGTTTATCTAAGAGAGCCTGGTAAGCTGTATTCATGATCTCCTATAGACTTAGAATGCCCGATGGAGAGCATCGGGCATTCTAAGTCTATAGGTCACCTACCACAATATAGTATAATGAGGAGTATGTTAAAACCTTAGGTTAAAACAATTGTCTATTTAATAATTTAAAAGATTAGGTATGTTTGTAAAAATATGTAAGTAAAAGAACAGAGCGTGGTGGGTAGGGTTGCCAGATTTCCGGTATTTAAGCGTACAGTTCAGTATTTTTGAGGCTTGTCCGGTAAAAAATAAATGGTCATACCGGAAAGAACAATTTTTTTTTGCGACCCATCATACAAATAGGTTTAGGTTGTCCGGTATTTTTTCGCGACTCACCTAGCAACCCTAGTGCTGGGTAGAAATAATTGTGAATTTCTACGATCCATAATTTTCTGATCCTTCACGCCGGATATTTCATGACTAGTTTCTTTGGCATCCCGTGTATGGGGTAAATCCTGACGGAAATTTAAGAAGCCAATACCGGTGAAATGATCCTCTGATCCAGTATCGCGGAAAACCACACTTTCCTCCTACTGCGTGGCAGAACAACTTCGGTTCCACACCACACCTACAACTTATTAACACACGTGTTAATGACTTAGTTACAATTTAATTCATTTAAATTTAAACCAACTTCTAGTTTTATAATATAATTCAATATTATCATTTAAGGCGACACCGTGATGATACTAGCGCCGCCAAGTGATTTATAGTATGTAGTCGTCGACGTAGGTCACAAAAAATGATTTGGCCCACATAGGTAGATATAATAATATGTGTGTTCTCTATTACACAAAATCCTAAGACTAATCATCATCATAAGCCCATTTAAGTCCTCACTGCTGGGGCACGGGCCCCCCTCAATCACATGAGGGGTAATTGCCATACTCACCACGCTTGGCAGACGGGTTGGCGAGGGTTTTGATATAAATGCAGAGTTTTCTTTCTCTGGGTGCTGATGATCATGCCAGCAGCTTTACCTTAGTCGCCTTTTACGACACATCGGTAAGAGTGAGGGTGGCCTATTCTACTCTGCCGGGGACCACACGGCCTAAGACTAATAATCATATTAAACTACTATAATAATATACTTTATTTATTCAGACTACAAGATCTATTTTTGTTAGTAACAATTTTTCTAATATACTATGTTAGTACGTACATTATTGGAATAACTAACTAATTTAACAGTCCAAAACCCAGTGGCGCAAAAAAGGAGAGTCATATCTCCCAGCAATCATAAAGTAGGCGGTTTTATGCTAATAGCAATCTCTTACAACCGTGCGGTATAAGATGAGTATATTAAATTTAAAAGGGGTAAGGCGGTGCAAGTCAACGAGTAGGTACGTATAATAGGAGCCTACAATACACAAGCCCCTTTACTACAAATAGTACTAAGGATAGTTCTGGAACAAGATTCGTGCCAGCCTCTTATAACATTGCGTGTTGGAACGGGATGTCATGAGCTTTAGTATTAACTATAGATCGCGATTTAAAATAAGGTGGATATTGTTTTAATTTTCTTAAGTTTTTCTTCTTTTTTTTAATAAATAAATATAAATATATCACAACATTATATACATTGATCTGACTCCGAGATAGGTAGCTCAAGCACCTGTGTTTCGGATATCACAACCAACACCGGAATTACAAATATATTACATTTAAAATATTCTTTTGTAAATACATACTTATAATACATAGAAAACACCCAGACCAATACAAACGGACATGTTCATGCACACAAATGTTTGTACTGTGCGGGAATCGAACCCGCAGCCCTTGCACCAGAGGCAGCGTTTGCCACCGCTGATCCAAACGGGTCGTTTTTTGTTCAATAAATGTATTTTTAGGTACATAATGTTATAATACCTATCGATAGACTTGGTGGGCGGGCAGGTAGGCCACGTGGCGTCAATTACTTGATTAGCGCGAATAGGCACACCCTGCTCTCTAAACTCATTCTAGCGTGTAATTCCCGGTTGCGTCCAAATCTGTCTCTCTGGAGCCCGGGGTACGCTTAGACCACGAATCAAGATTTGGGGAGTCTGGTAATTATAATGAAGCGACTGCCGTCTGACCTTCGCAACCCTTCAACAGGGGAACCAGACTAACTGATTCATAGTTAGGTACACGTTTCAGAAACTATACGAAACTTGGAGGTTCCCTCACGGTGTTTTCACTCACCGCCGAGCTAATGGTAGAAATGGGCACATAGATTTGAAAAATCCAGAGGTGCATACTCAGATTCGCACCACGACGATGGAAGGCACGTTCTTATCCACTGAGCTACCATCGCTCTAGACACAGCCTGCATATAAGACCACATTCAGCATAGCTTTGACTACAGACATGGACTAATTACATAATTAGTCCACGCTACAGAATAGGAAATCTAGTCTAGTTCTCTATTCCGCGGTCCCGTTTAGAACCTGACGTTTTTGCTCTTATTCTGCTGTGGTCGCGGGAAATCCTTTGGATGCGGGCGGCACAGGACCGAACTGTGTGGAGAACATTGGGGAGAGGGCTATCTCCAACATTAGGCGTCTATTGGCTGAAATGATGAAAATGAATAAAAAATACTCATCCATCACTATCATCATCATCATCAGCAACCCATACTCGTCCACTGCTGGACATAGGTCTCCCCTAATGCACGCCACTGCTCCCGATTTTCGGCCACTCTCATCCAGCCCACACCAGCCAGCCTTCGAATGTCATCATCCCATCTTGTCGCAGGGCGTCCTACACTACGCTTACCGAGTCGCGGTCTCCACTCAAGGACTTTACGGCTCCAACGGCTGTCAGTTCTGCGGCTAATATGACCAGCCCACTGCCACTTCAGTTTGCTAATTCGGTGGGCTATGTCGGTGACTCTGGTTCTCTGTCGGATTACATCATTTCTGATGCGGTCCTTCAGAGATACTCCGAGCATAGCCCTTTCCATAGCTCTTTGAGCGACTTTGAACCGGTGGACTAGTCCAGCCGTGAGTGTCCATCACTATACTCACAATAATTAATAACTTTAACAAAAGTGAAAGAATTATAACACCGACTGCTACGAGTCATAGGTGACTTATATGCTACGAGTCTTTGGCTTGAGAATAACAGTTACTTTCCTTTAAACTATTGATTATTTTGAAAAACTTAACCGTCATTATATCATTCATATCAATAAATGTAATAGGTAACTCTACCGTAGGCCGCGAATCCTTGCGTTTACTATAGTTAATTACAGAACTTAACTTACTTTAACCATAGATAAACCCTGGATCATTGTCCAAGCGTAGGTACCCAGACTTTGAATCAATGGCTTTGGCCGCAATTGGAAATGAAATGATTTCCGCAACACGCAATTTTCTTAATAAGTATGTAAAATTGTTTGAAAAAACAGCCATCTTGATTTTTCTTCTTGCACGGAGGGATCGCAGTGGTGCGGCAGAGATAGCGATATGTCCGATTAACGGCAAAGCTTGCCTGGAATTGAATTTTAACTGACACTACGCAGGACTCTAAATGAAGCTGACTTCGTCTTTACCGCAAGTGTAAAGATAAAATTTCACAAAAGCATATTGTTTAGCATACACATCTCTCAGATCAGATAGATCAGAACCTACTTGTAGATGGCTATGCTGAATAAAATTATCCTGAAACCTAATTTGGATCCACTGTGATGTTATAGGTAATATTATCGATAGCGTGAGATCGTCTCAGAAGAATGTGATGAAGATTTGCCACAAGTTTTATTTTTCATTAAAAATTGTTTAGGAACATAAGCTGGTCCTTCCAATTTTTGATGAAATAAATATTTGTGTCAACGGATAGTTTAAAAATTTCTGAAAAGAAGTAGTAGCTAGGATAGAGAGAACAGAACCATTTGATAAAATCATACTCGAATAGTGACTGCAGAATCGCGATGGCGCGGCAGAGATACGAGTAGCGAGATGTCCGATTAACGGCGAAGCTTGCCTCGAATAGAATTTGAACTAGCACTCCGCAGGACTCTTAATGAAGGTGGCTTTGTCTTTATTGCAAGTTTAAAGATAAAATTCCACAAAAACATAATTCGGAGGAGACGGAAATCATAAAACACCTTTTGTGTCAATGCAGTGAGTTGACCACGGGAAGATGAGTCTCCTAGGTAACGCTTACCCGAAACCGGAACAACAGACACTTCAACCCGAAATATATAAAACACTGAGAACTGAAGAGAAGAAAAGGGAGATCACCTACTTATGTACTTAATAACAAAAGATCTCAACGAACGAACGTGCATGAGAGATCGATCACTAAACGGTATACCAACTAGTGTTGCTACACAATTAAGTCCTAGTCATTGCAGTTACAGTCATACACGATAGATGGGTAGGATAGTAAATGTGTCACCATTAAAATTTTGTTCATACCACAGTACTTTTAATGTAAGTTAGTCACATGATAAAATACACGACTGATGGCCTTTGTGATAGTCTAACAGGCTGTTAATGATTTGATGTATGACCGGAAGGTCATTTTTGAACCACCGATTCCATTGTTGGTATTGTGTTATTATTTGCAAATTGCTATGAGGACTCATTCTGTGGAGGGTAAATTGTGATCACTCTTTCTTTTGGGTATCATTGTCTAGATACTTATTATGTATCTGAGATGATATTACGAATACTTGTTCTTGTACTTGCATCGACTTGTAGGCGTTTCTTGAGAAAATCCCGTAATAGAACAAAGGTCCCGTATTTGACAAAATCTGATATTGCGCTCATACTTACCTACTTTTTTAAGCTAGAGGCGACAAACGAGTAAGCGAGTCTTCTGACTTAACTAATAGTGATTGATACCTACCGTCTAGCCTGCGTTACAGTAAAGTTTAAGATAAATATATAATCTAAAGCTTCTTAAAATGAATAATTTTATGATATCGTCCTAATATAAGTAACAACCTAACAGTAGCTCTAGGTACCTGTCGGGGACGCAACGCTAAGTCCTAGACTCGGTACCAAAAATGACTGGGCACTCCAGGGACTGGCCTATACTACCTAGGTCTATCTATGGGTAATAAAATTACGTAAGCCACGTGCTTGTATAAAAAGATCTTAAACCTGACTAAGTAAATAGGTCGTGAATAGGAAATCACAATAACTAAGTAAAAAAAAAACTGCTGTCTGCTCGTTTGTCCGCTATAATGAAAAAAAATTTAAACCAACCTCGTAAAAGTTACGTATTTGCACGACAAAAATACATGCACAACTATGAATTTGATGTACAATTAGTATTATTTGGTGTGCAAAGAGTTTGGTAAGGTTAGTAATTTATGGGGAGTTAATGTGCGTCGACCTCCACGTGTGGCCCCGCTGGTAATCGGTTCTGTTCTGATTCCAGCAGTCCGGCGTCACTTGGGGTATGGCCTGTCCCTCAAGGTGATTTGACGTGGGCCCCACCAGAGTGGATCGCCTTCGGGTGTAGTAGCCGGAAGTCCAGGTACTTAATTTGAAGAAAAAAGAGTAATATCAGAAGAAGTGATTAAAAGATATTTGTCTACTTAAGAGGTGATAATATTTTGTAAGTCAAGTACCTACAAATAGGTATATATATAGGCTCTGCAGTAACACGTGCCTCCTAAGTCAACTGTGTGGGCACAAATTAATACCATGAAACTGTGGCGTTGCACGCTAACAAACAGCCGTTCAGCTTAAAGCCAAGGTTTAGAGGTGCGAGGTTTGCCTCGATGTCGTAAGTGATAGATAGCAACTTTATTTACCACCCGGTACTGATTCTTTAATATTCTAAAATATTCTTTAATTCCCATTCTTTACCTATGAAATTGCCGTTCTGCAGTATAGGCCATTTCCAATCAAAATAATTTTTGCTTGGCTATGAATTCTAATTTCAAATTAATTTTATTTAAAAAAAAATATGGAATTGTCCTTCCAAAAATACTTATTTTAGTTTATTGAATAATGTTACATTTTCATTATTCTTAGTTTGTGACCGCATTTCAATCTATTAGGTCATCACGGATACGTTAAAAATTCGAGTAAATTATGGAATATGAGTACCTACCGTAGTGGAGTGGAGGCCACGCACAGGAAGTCGCAGCCGTGGCAGGCCCCCCACAAGGTGGACCGACGATCTGGTGAAGATCGCGGGAATCCATTGGATGCGGGCGGCACAGGACCGATCTGTGTGGAGAACATTGGGGGAGGCCTATGTCCAGCAGTGGACGTCTATTGGCTGAAATGATGAATGATGATGATGAGTACCGTAGTGGCATCAACGGCAGAAGCGGCACGCAACATCAACGACATTTACGAAGCTAACACTACCAACCAACGCACCAGCTGTTACAGGTTTGCTCGCTTCCGTTCTGGATACTTCAACCTGAAAAAGGAACCTCGCGGTCATCCGAAGCCTTTGGTCGACAATGACGAATTAAAGGCGATTGTGGTAACTGATGATACACAATCTACTGCAGAATTAATAGCAGCTTTCGACATTAGCGTCAAAACAAGTTTGGTCTATTTGCATCATATTGGCTAGGTAAAAAAACTTAACGAATGGATGCCCCACGAACTCAAGACGCGCCTTGCACTGCTCAACAAACACACAAATGACGGAATTTTGAACCGCATTGTTACCTGCGATTAAAAATGGATTCTGTTTGATAACCGCAAGCTCTCAGCAATTTGGTTGAGTCCTGGTTCAGCACCTAAACGATGGCCTAAACGAAAACTTATCCCTATAAAGGTGATGGTCACTGTATGGTGGTTGAGGCCGGTGTGATTCATCACAGCTTCTTACCAAACGGTGTGAGCATTACTGCAGAAGTGTAATGTGAAGAACTGAACCGAATGAAGGAGAAGCTGGCGCATCTCCAACCAGCATTGGTCAATCGCTCGTCTCATTAGACTTTGCGGCTACAGACAGACTACTACTTCTTTCAGAATTTGGATAACTTTTTGGCGGGAAAAAAAATCAAATCAATGCTCGAGAGGCAGTACAAAATACCTTTAAATAATTTGTTGCCTCCTGTCCAGCTTTCTTTATTTAGGCATCAATAAACTGCCACTGCGTTGGAAAATATACACAAATAAAAAGTACATGAAAAAAATCGTTTAATTTTTTTAATACAAAACGGCAGTTTTATAGGTAAAGGACCTAATATTTTCACAACATCACATACATTAATCTGACTGCGAGATAGGTAGCTCAAGCACCTGTGTTACGTAAATACATATAATACTTTTCTTTTGTAAATATATACGTATAATTACATTGGAAACACCCAGACCAATACAAACAGACATGTTCATGCACACAAATATTTGTACTGTGCGGGGATCGAACCCGCAACCCTTGGACCAAAGGCAGCGTTCACTACCACTGTTCCAAACGGGTCGTCAAATAACCTAATAATATATACCATTGTACATACCTAGACATAGATTCCAAGTCCACGAGTTATTTTAGTCTTGAAAGTCATTTATTTTTAAGCAATGACACAATGCTGAAAAGCGACCATAATCTACCATAATTTATTTTATTTGATTAAAATGAAAAATTTGCATTTATTTATTTACAAAAGGAAGATACAAATTTTCGTTTATTTTGTTGATCTAACATGCTAAATGGTCTTTATACCTAATTATGAGGTCTTCGGGATGTAAATGATAAAAAAATTACGGTGTATATTGGAAATATATCCAGGTTAAAAATAAGAAGTGAATTTTTAAGGAGATTAAACACTTAAAAATGCATAAGGTGTAATATAAATGTCAAATGTGGTTATGTCACTAAGGAAAAAGTATGTAAATATATAAAAATTATACATCAACCTACACAATCTTTAGTCCAGATGACAGAAAAAAATCAATTAATATATAAAGATATAAATCAATTGATATTACATCGGCCATGACTTCAACTAAACCACAGACTAAACACTTGTATAAGTCACGGACGAAAGACAGGGCGTTTGATTACTAAACTGATATTATTATTATAGCAGAGATAACAACAGATTTGTATTACTACTTACTGTTTAGATACTTATTGTTTGTAGCAAACAAACTCAAAAGTTAATTACTTTCAGGAATCATTGCTTGTATTTGTAGCCTTACGTGTAAAACAACAGCCAAATATATCACAATTATTGGAAAAGGTGTTTCATAAATTACAAATATAAAACCTGAAGCGCCTCAAGCGCATGATGGCATGATTCATGAATCATGATCTAAAACAAACTAAAGCTGCATATGAAAGAAGCTAAAGTGCGATGTAAACTAACTAACACAAACAGGCATCATGGCCTGTTTAGTTTAGGCTTAGAGCCAGGGCTGCGTCGCTTATCTGGATATTTAATAAAGTTCACTACGTTCGGCTATATTTCTTTTTTTTTATTAGAGACAACAAACAGTTGCACATTACAAACTTAAACAATTACATGATAATTAAATGTATGACCAACTGCGTTATCCACATGTTAAGTATAAATATTGTAGTGTTCCAGTTAGTAGGTATAAAAGACATGTTAACAAAATTACTTATTAATCATGTTAACAAAATACTGATTAAAAATAAAACCATAATATTTAAAAGCAACAAGAAATTTTAAGGTTAGGTTCTTCACGAAATAAAAAAATAAAAAATAAAAATACTTTTATTGCTTTCTCATACAACAAATCAGGTACATGGGTATTTCCGTAATATAAATTATTTATATAAACTAAAACTTATCTACCTTACATACTTAGTTTTTTAAATATTAACAATAATCTAAGAAAAACAAAAGGCAGAGGCTCAGCTGATGCTGACATCGGTCAGCGCTGATTTTCAATGAATAAAATATTTGGTAACAGGATTTACCAACATCGCGTGCATTAGAAATGAATAGATAGAGTCCTTGGTCCTGTCATTCATTGGGTTAGTTACCTACAAATGAGAGCGTAAACTACCTAAGGAGAGCTGGTCGATTTATTATACATTTATTTATAATTAGAATCATATCCTATTGTCACTTTAGTATTACCTTAAATCCGACGTATGATTTTTGTACCTATTCAGCATATAATCAAATCCTTTTGTAAAATTCATCCTAATCAAACGTACCTACAGCTACTCTACAAGTAAATAAAAAACTTGATTACAGTTAACGTCCTACTATCATTTCAAATGCGAATAGACATGAACGGTTCGTCATAGTTCCAAAACACGTTGTTGGCACGGGTATTTTTTGTTAGGGTTGACTACATAATAGAAAACGATTATCTAACAGCAATAGTCATATTATCAAAAGCTTTTAGGTTAGGCAGGTACAAACTACGTACGTGCAGAGAAGGTACATAATAAGTTTAGATTCTATATACAAACATAATGTTATCAATTTGTTACCACCAAGAAGTTGGAGTTATTATTTACTAGAGCAGATTATGATGAGCTATTAAGTACCTAGTTTTCCACACTAACTTACTTACTCCGCTGTCTCCGCGACCCAAATAGAGTCTTAGCCATGGATAACTGGCGATCTATTGTTACGGATAGATCGCCACTTTGGTCGATCCTGTGCTACTTCTTGACAGATAGGAGCTCGCGCAGATCAGTTTCGACGACGTCTTTCCAGAGATACCTAGGTCGGCTAACTGGGTGTCGGCCCTCGAGTCGGATCTGGTTTGCTTTTTTCAGGAGACGATCTTCGTCCAACCTCTCTAGGTGGCCAAGTCGCTGGCTTGGCCACCTAGAGAGGTTGGACGGTGCGCCTTGGTCTCGTCTATGATGTTGGGTGTGTTCACAATCTCTTCTATCTTAAAAAGAAGAGCAGAAACGCCACGTAGCAGAATAGAAATTTCTACGTAAAATTCTGGGCCCAGTAAAAGAAGACAAGGATAGCTGGAGTATCCGCAAAAATGTCATAGTAAGGTGATGAAAATTCGGAGCGCTCTGGCCGTCCCTAGTGAGTAGGATAGTCAGATATTGATGCGTTTCGATTTTAACTATCAGGTACTGGTCACAATGCTACTCTTATCGGCCGACCAAGATACTTCTGGGAAGATGTGGTCAAAAAGATTTGCACGGACTTTTTCTCTGAAGCCAAGCCTGAATTTGGGTGGGATGCTGCGCCAAAAAGTAAATCAATCAATCAATCAAATAATTCTTTATTTGCATAGGCTTGTACACAGCACTTACAAATCGTCATACATTTGAATGACTTAAAACTATTTATAAGTACTTATGTATAATTTACATTTTAATTCATATATATGTTGATACATAAAATATACTAAAGAAATAAATAAACATAATGCGATTCTACCACCGGCTCGGAAAGTTGTTTCTGGTCGAGAAGATCCGGCAAGAAACTCGCCAGTTACTCTTTTTAATCGCCAAACTTTCATACAATGTTGTGTCATCATCATACCGAGCCATACAGTTTAATTGTTACACAAAATAAAATAAAGGAAATAATAATAAAATAAATATTATGAGGTAAACCGAAGCAGACCAGTCCCCAAAGGTGGCACCTGTTTACAAGTATGACGTACGTGCCAGCCATCATTTCACTCAACCATATTAGAGGGAATGTAATGACCCGCCACATAGCCCCACCACCTCAGAGAGATTTGAGTGAGCATGACTACTTAGGTTCCCCTCATAGGTCACAAAGAATAGTAGTTACTTAATCCAGACTAATAAACTGCAGGACGAGGTGTACAATAGTAGGTGGTTAGCATCTTGTCAATTATTGAATAATCAATATAAATCAATGTTTATACTACCCGTGCGGATAAAGAATGGGATCAGAAATGGCGGCGCATCTATTCACTTCTCGCTCGCACACTATTTGCGTCTATACTCGCACTCGTGGGTACTGACTGCAAAAAAAAATCTGCGTTCCCTTCCCTGTCGCATCAGTCAGGTTTCGCAATTTTGTGAGCTAGACGCGTTCTCTATGTTTCCGTGGTTTTGGACCTTTCGTTATTTTGTCATTTGTTATTGTTTGTTGTTATAGTTTATTGTTAATTTGTATGTTCAATAATTGTTTTGTTAGTTATATATTGAGTATAGATAGTGTTTTAAGATATAGATATAGTTAAGATATACTTATTACAATCTTTTATTGCAAGATCCTAATTTTAAAAGTTATGAAGTGCGTATAATATATTACATGAAATTAATGTAATAAAATTACAACTGTATAAATCATAAACTGTTCTAACGCAATCTATATTTAATACTAATATTATAAAGCTAAAGAGTTTGTTTGAACGCGATGAACTCAGGATCTACTGGACCGATTTCAATAATTCTTTCACCATAAGATAGGTACGTTAGGTAGTCATAGGCTATGTATGTACCACGGGCGAACCCGGGGCGGACCGCTAGTAAATATAGATTTACTTGAGAGCAATTTCGTTTATAAATGCGATAATAACAATATGTTCAGTTATATATTTAAATATATTTATTTATTTATTTAAAAAAAAACAAAACAGTTTCAACGGTAACGATATTTTATACTGAAAAACGTCAGTTATAAGTTTTCAAACCGTTGATGCTGACGGTACCGGCTCCACGCGCCGCCATTTCTAATCCCATTCTTTATCCGCACGGATAGTACAGTCAAAATCTAAAATGTCTTTATTCAATAAAGAACATTTATGAATGTCAAATATTATGTAATCTACCGCTGATTCGGAACGTCAATTTCTACCGAGAAGAATCAGCAAGAAACTCAGTAGTTACTCTTTCCAAATAATATGGTAATTACAACTTTCATTCTTATACAAATTATGATTACAGTGACAGTATGATATACATTGCTTATAATCAATATCGTTTAGATAAATCGTCAATGATAAATACTTAGTTTAATGTCGGCTAAGGGGTCCTAGCACGTGTGGCAGCCCTAGACGCGGGTTTCCCCCGGCGCGAACTGCCGCTAACCGGTGCGAGCCGCCGCTAAAGCCTCCATTCGTCCACATGCGTACACGCAGAGCTTCGGACGCCTCGGTTTCGTTTGTGCAGTCACGCGAAAGCTTTCGCACCTTGTGTTGTGGTGCGAGTGGTAATATTATTTTGCATAGAATTTACGGCTCGTAGCTACTTGATTGACGACTCGTGGATTACATAAAACTATCTTTATGAAGCATTTGGGAAAATGACGTTTAGGATACCTGTGCGAGTACTTAAATGATATCAAATAAGTTGGTCTCCATAGATAGTCCATACACAGAACATGTGCATTGGAATGAATTTATAAAAGATACTTATATTTTGTCATTTTTATTTATTTTGTATACCCTAGTTGAGCTATAATAAATTCATTTTCATTTTTCATTTTCATTTGACCGTGGGAGAGCCACGCTTCTACATGAATGGGCCGGCTCGACCGGAGTGATACCACGGCCTTACAGAAAACCGAAAACAGCACTGTGCTGTGTTTCGCTGCGTGAGTGAGGGTACCGGGGGCCCAATCCGGGGGAAGAGGGGTTTAAAGGTTGGCAGCGCATTCGTGACTCCACTGGTGACGCGGGTGTCCATGGGCGGCGGCAATCGCTCACCATCATGTGATCCGGCTGCTCTTCTGCCACCTATCACATAAAAAAAGTGTGATTCACATGCAGTCTGATAATATTCTAGTTATTTTAGTTAAAACCAGACGACCTTATCATTATCATCATCACGTTTTTATTATTACGTACCTACTTACGTTTATTATGCCTCTATTGCCTAGTTGAGTGATGTTAGTTAATGATAGCTCGAGAGCGATTCAAGGGCCAGGCTAGCCGCGGTAGCTCGAGGGTCTCCTCGAGGATACCTCGAGGGCCCTGATGCCGGCCACTCGGCAGCCTCTCCTTTTATCACGTGATCATTGTGGTAAATTCAAACAATAGTAGATAGATAGATATACTTTATTGCACAAAGTTTACAAATCTACTAGATTAGATCAGGAGTATTCACATAACACCACATAGCCAGCGGCTCACTCGACATGTAATATTTGATGTCATCCTCCTAACTGATATTTCGGATATGGCGGCCAATCTCAACGAACAGCCAAACACTGCGGACAATGTATGTATAGTTAACAAGAGCCCCCCACCCATACCTACTCTATTAAGCTACTTCGGTTCAAAGTTCCTCAAACCGAGTACTCGGCAGAATTACTCGGTTCTTCTGTTTTCAGTTTTAAGTATTTTTTACGGGACTGCTACCATATGTTACTCGTACATTGTTTTTGAGTTTTCAATATTTTAGCACTGCTGAAACGTAATGAAAATACATCGAGTACCTAGTAGTAACCGAGTACTCGGCCCAACTCTATTTATTATTATCTTATTTTATCACACACATGTAGGTAATAGAATTACGTACCTTTTATTGGTTTAAGTTATCTCGTTAACTGATAGTTTTTTCTATAAACTATTAATTTATGCTCTACCTAGCATGGGTCATTTAAATGCAAAATTAATTTCGAAGCAAATAAATTAACACTGACCTGTAGATATTTTGTGCAATATGTGTACCTTAATTAACGGTGTTTTCTTTTTTTTTTATTATCACAACATCTAACCTTTTCTGTTGAATCTGGCCCCTGAGGGTAGAAAACTGGCCACTAAAAAAAGAAAAATAATATGTGGAACGCTTTTGTTTTCTAAAATATATTTTTTTACCTTTCCTTTTTTATTGTATTTATCTATAGGTTTTTTACGTCATCTACTGTTACTGTTTTCATACTTATCCTTAGCTTTATGTGGAAACATCTAATTGGCCGTCAGTAACATGTAGAAATATATCTGCATGTTTGAAAGTTTATGGAATAATTTATTTTAATAGCTGTAACTTTTCCTTAACTATAAAAAATAAATAAAATAAAATAATTACAACTTTGTTATAATTATACATATTCGTGAAACGTGCTAAAATATTGACTTTAAAACTCTTTTCTTTCCAGATAACCCAAAAGCTGAAAAAAATTATGTGGTTGCGAACAACTGCAAAAAAGCTACGCATTACATCATACAAAACCAGTTTGCGGTAGTCCACCGACACAGAAATGGAGGAGAACAGGTACCTGAATAACCGAGTTTTTTGTCCTCATTGTACCATTTGAATTTGATTATAATCCTCACCTACATTGCGGATATAGGTATATCAAATAATTACAAACTGTGCCTATATTTATTTATAATTGACTTGAGCAGTTAAGAGATCACAAAAAATACGAATTAGCCTCTTAATATTATTAAGGTAGAGTAACTTTAAAACTACTATTATATTAGGGGTTGAAGTATAAAATTTCAAGATTTTTTTTTACAATAATATCTAATCTCTATTCAATATAAACCTTAAAAATATATTTATAAATGAAAATAAAATTATAGTATGGTGAGTTTTTGCTTATTAAAGAAGTTATACATCTTATTGTGTCTAGAAAAAACCGACCAAACGCGAGTCGGACCCGCCCATGAAGGGTTCCGTAGCAGCAAGTAAGATATATGGAAGGTAAATTGCGGTTTACGGTTTGTACGAGTAACGTGTATTAAGGTGACGGGTAATCGATTTTAATTTTTAGCTACTAAACCGGATCTATTTTAAACAATATCGGGGTTACAACCTCTCGGCTAACACTTGTACTATTTATTAAATAACCATGCACAAATGTTGGGTCCAACGCGTACGCGAAAAATTGATTCACGCGAAATTCGAATATTTCGAGTACAAAAACGGACCCAACATTTGTGCATGGTTATTTAATAAATAGTATACGTGTTAGCCGAGAGGTTGTAACCCCGAAATTGTTTAAAATAGATCCGGTTTAGTAGCTAACAATTAAAAACGAATGGTGTCGCTAGTTAGGGCTACCCGTTGCCTTAAAAAACTACTTACTAATAGTTCAAACCACTACTTGTCACAAAGTATGGGCAAAATTTTCTTTTTTTCCAATTTTTGTGTAAAAATCGTAATGCGGTTAACAAAATACATCTATTTACCAAGTTTCAATAGTATAGTACTTATTGTTTCGGAAAAAAGTGGCTGTGACATACGGACGAACGGACGGACGGACAAACGGACAAACGGACAGACGGACGAACGGACAGACGGACAGACGGACAGACGGACAGACGGACAGACCGACAGACGGACAGACGGACAGACGGATAGACGGACCGACGGACATTCCGTTTTTTGCCATTTGGCTACGGAACCCAAAAACGGCAATTTCATTCATTAAGCCCCTATTATTGTGAATTAGGTGATAACTACCTGCTTTTATACCTACTTAAGGTCAGTTTCATGTCTAAGTTAAGTGGGTAACAAGGTATCTACGCATTTAAGGCCCATACATCGACGAAACTAGCGCCGCCAAAAGATTTTTTTGATCCTGCGATTAGGATTAAGGGAGATTAAAAAAACAAAATCTTTAAATATTATCAATTTATCTATCTCATCTTATCTAATGAACCAGACCCTAGCACTTTCACAACCAAGTGTTCTTGTTGTACTTACGCTAGTATTTTGGCTGTCTGAATAAAGCGATTGTCATTGTTAGATAAAAAAAATTGTTGCTTTAAAAAAACCTGCTTGGTTAAATATCTAAGTTATCTTATAACATCCATCATTTGCCATGCTCCAGGTAGTTTTAAAGCCCGTTGTTTTAATTTACTTAGTCAAACAATTTTTCCTTTATATGTAGCTAAGTAAGTAATTAAAATAATGCGTCATAGTTTTGTGACGTGTATTAGGATCGCCCACGGGGAAATCTTGCTTGCAGCTGTCATATAGTTGACTAAATGCGAAACCATATTTCCTATGGTAAGATATTACCTATGTCCTTAACAATCATACGTACCTACCACGAAACTTTAGCACGAGTAGGTACTAGCTAGGTTAAGAACTTAAACCCCTAAACAGGCGAATCTATATACATCTATCTAAGTAGGTATATAAAAATTGTCACTGCGTAATTTTTATTGTATAGCTTTATGCGTGCGCCGCAATACTTAGTCGGATTATTAGATATAAATAAATAGCCTACCTCATCATCATCATCTTAGCGTTTTGTCCCGGTTGCGTCCCAAGCTGTCGCTTCGGAGCCCGGGGTCCGCTTTCCTACTTCTATTCCTCCACTTCGCGCGATCTTGTGCATCCGTAGTGGTCAGTTATTAGCACGCATGTCATCCCTTACGATGTCAAGCCACACCTTTTTAGGTCTACCCCTTCTGCCGGGACCTGGCGATGGTGCCATGGCCAGACATTTGTTTCCCACGTAGCTGTCCGGTTTCCGCAGGACATGACCGTACCAACGTAGGCGACTCTCCAGTAGTTTGTCTGCTATGTCACGGACATGAAGGTCTTTTCGCGTAACTCCACACATCCACCTCAGCATGTTCATCTCCGTGACATGCAACTCTTGCTTGTGTCGCTCAAGTACAGGCCAAGTCTCGCTGCCATACAAAAGTACCGGTCTAATGATGGATTTATAGACCTGTCCCTTTCGCCTGTCACCTCACGCCATTTGGTCCACGCAGCAGCAATACGTGCCTTGACGTCGTAATCGATGTCTCCGGATGAATGGAGTACCGATCCCAGGTACTTAAAATGGTCCGTGCGCTCTACCTCATCATTGCCAATACGGACAGACGTGAGATCAGAAGAGCCGCTGACCATGTACTCTGTCTTCGCCACATTAAGTTTCAGACCACCGTTCTCAAGCGACTCCTTCCACCCATTAGTTAATGGGTGGAAGGAGTTGCATCTCACCAACCTGCCCTAATCCGAATCCACCAGCGCGATATCATCAGCATACATCAGCACCCAAGGAGGCTGCTCATGAGAATTTTTAATGCTGTCTGACAGAACGTCTAGTATCACGCTAAATAAAAACGGGCTGAGGACGGAACCCTGGTGTACGCCCACAGTAATGGGGAAGGGTTTGGTGTCGCCAACTATAGTCGTAACTAGAGATCCGGAATCGTGGTACATGTTTCGGATGATGTCGATATAAACTTCAGGAATTCCTTTGGACCTTAGAGCCCACCAGATCATCACTCGCGGAACACAATCGAAGGCCTTCTGCAGGTCAAGAAAGAGGAAGTACAAAGGCGTATTCTTCAACCTATACTTTTCCATGATGATCCTTTGGGCAAAAATAGGGTCCATGGTCCCTTTGCCGGGACAAAATCCGTACTGACGGTCCGAGACAGTACACTCCTGTCTGATCCTGGAATCTATAATCCGCTTAAAGAGCTTCATGGTGTGGGACATGACCTTTATTCCGCGGTAGTTTCCGCACTCCTGTACCGCTCCCTTGCCTTTGAAGCCTGGGGTAATAATACTCAATCTCCATTGGTTTGGGATTTTTCACCGTGAGGAGTATGCGGTTGTAAAGGTAGGTTAAAATGCCCACACCACGAGGACCCATCGCTTTCCACGCCTCAATGGGGACTCCATCGGATCCGACAGTTTTCCGGTTCTTCATGCGGCGAAGGGCTTTAAGGACTTCCTCAGACGTTATCTGCGGCGCTAGTCCCTGGTTCAGAGGAAGTTCCGGTGGCTGCACCTCTTTGTGTTGCTTGTTTAGCAACTCGTGGAAGTATGAGCGCCACCTCTCCTTCACCGCGAGATCTTCGCATAGTAGGTTGCCACCAGAGTCTTTTACGCAGCGGCATTGTGAAATGTCTTGTGCAGCTTTGACCCTGGAGCGCGCCAACTTGTATATGAGCTTCTGCCCCTCAGACGATTCCAACTTGTCATATAGCGGTTGCAAGTGGTCTCATCTGGCTTTGGCGACTGCTCTCTTAGTGGCCCGCTTTGCAGACCTATACGCGTCGCGGTCTTCTGGAGATTTGGTCGCTTGCCACTGCTTAAAGAGGGTTTTCTTCACCTTTGTCTCCTTCTGGACCGTGTCGTTCCACCACCAGGTCTCCTTGTCACATTTGCGACCGCCTTTCGACAAACCAAGAACTGCTTTTGCTGCACCAATGATAGAAGTCTGAATCCTATCCCAGTAGCCTTGGACCGATTCGTCATGTGTGCCAGCGCACTTCTAACCGACAGCTATGGCGAATTTTTGAGACGTAACTTCATCAAGCTTCCACCATCTGATTTGGCGTCGGCACTGCTCGATACGCTTGTTTTTAGGCCTGACACAGAGGTCCATGACAAGCAGACGGTGCTGTGATGTGAGACTCTCACCGGGTATGACCTTGCAGTTGGCTAGGTACTTTGCTGATAAGGTATCTCCGAGTCATCAGGAAATCGATCTGGGTTGCGTGCCTTCCACTCTTGTACGTGATGAGGTGTTCGGGTTTCTTTTTGAAGTGCGTATTTGCGATGGCAAGGTCCGCTGCTGCACACGTTCTGAGGATGTCTAATCCCTCTGAGTTGCGGCTGCCATATCCGAAACCTCCGTCTACACGCACAAACTCCTCGCACCCCTCACCCACATGGCCATTCAGATCTCCACCCAGTATGATTCCCTGCGCCAGTGGGAGGCCCCGGAGGATTCCACCGAGTTGATCCCAGAACATCATCCTCTCAGTGTCACTACAACCGGCCTGCGGAGCATAGGCGCTTATCAGATGAGTGATTACTCCTTTGATAAGCAAGCCTATGACCATGATCCGGTCACTTAGGCGCTTCACTTCCAGGATGTCGCCCTGTAATCCCCCAGCAATCACCACGGCAAACCCATTCTGACCACTCGGAGCACCCTTGTAGATCAGTTTGTAGCCATTCCCTATGTTCCGGGAGCTGCTGCCTTTTCACCGAGTCTCCTGCAGAAACTCCACGTCCACCCTCCGCCTAAAGAGTACGTCAGCTAACTCTCTCACCCGTCCAGTCAACATGCCTATATTCCACGACGCAAAGCGGAGCTTTCTACTTGGGGCTTGCTTCTTTGGCCGTGCTCGCCCATTGCACGGTAGCCCTAGCCCGCTTGACACAGGAGTCGAGCGATGCTCCTGCGCGCCGTTTTGCGGCGGCGCCCTATCCGTAGTAGTGCTAGTAAATAAATAGCCTACCTATGTGATGAATTCGTCTGGATAGAAAATAACGGGTAACCTTACACCTAAGTAACTATATCTTATACAAGTTCCATCTTTGAGCACAGGAAGACAAAATGGAGTGAAATGTCCTCTTTCTCCCATAAAAAAACCCTAAATGGAAAGATGGAATGAAACTACTTTTACTTTCTTTGGTTGAATCATTGATCTAAATTTCTATTATTAATTTAACTGTGATGGTATTTTTAGTACTGATGATGATACATATCTGCGGTTTTACATCAACGTCTCAACGATGATTCACCGGAAATACTCAGTCAGCTCTCGTTGCACATATGCAACGCAAGACGCCATCTTATTCGGGCCAAGAATCATTCATTTGTCATTTGTTGTTACCTCGATAATTTTGTCCAGGTTTTCCGTGTCCACCGTTGACGGCGAGAGCAAGAAGAATGGCATCCACATGGGAGCCAGCATCATTTCCCGCCCGCTGCGGAGCTCCGCGGAGACGGCCGAGCGGGGGGTGGCCGTGGTGGCTCCCAACGCCCAGCCCGACACCTGGCTCCACGACGCGGGCTGGAGGAGGAAGCGGTCGCTGGCACAGCTCACTAGGGAAGCGCTGCCGAGAATGGAAAACTATAGAAATTCTAAGAGAGCGCTCAAAAGACCCAGTTTAGGAGAGCTTCACGGAGATCATTTAATTACAGAAGAGGTAAGTAAGTCAAATAAATCAATTTTATTGAAACTGTATTTACGTACACACCTACCTGCTAGCATGGACTAATAGTTAGTCCATGGTGCTAGGTACAAATTCCGAAATTAAATTAATAAAAGAAAAATACATACCGTGTCATCATCATCATAATTTCAGCCAATATACGTCCACTGCTGAACATGACCCTGCCCCAATGATCTCCACACAGATCGGTCTTCCCTTCTGCCCCACCGGCCGTTTGAACTTCTCGCAATGTGCCCTACCCATTGCTACTTCAGGCAAGCAATTCTTTGGGCTATGTCGTTCACCTTAATTCTCCTGCGGATCATATCATTCCTCATACGATCACGCAAGGAGATTTCGAGCATACCTTCCCTATCCCTTTCCATCGCTCTCTGGGTGAAGATCATGTTAGATCATAATTGATCATTAGAGCTTTAGATTTCTCTTTGCGGCAGGTGGTAAGTAATGGTTGCTATGTATTTACCACCTGTTTTTACAATATAATAAAGAATTGAGTATATTCCTGAGCATATCATCTAGTTTGCTGACGGTATGGTCTGTCATAGTTAGGTTTTTAAGTTATAGCGTAGAATCACTAGGCGAGCTTCGTGTCTGGTTTCAGGCGCTTTTCGCTTTACGTCAATTACAGTTTGACCTACTTCTGAGGGAATACGTCATCTCTACCTTACCACGACCACACGGCAACACGATCTCTACGCGTACATACGCTTCTGCTACGATAATGAAAAACGATGGATGGTCAAAGTTAAAAATCAATATAGGTTTTATTCTTTGAGGACGTAAATTTAATTATGATATTGGTTTCATAAAAGAGATTACATACTCCGTGTTGCTACCCAGAGCAGCATATGTCTAATAGTAGGTACCTACTCATTACCATAAAATACTTCGAATTGGAATAGGTCAAACACTAATTGCTAAAACAGGCTGGTTATTTGTCAATAATTGAGAAATAACAAGCCTTAATTGACAAGCAATATTACAGAAGACGCTGCATAGTTTGGCTGGTTAGTTTTGTAAAATCATTTCCGTGTTCATTAGCATCTCTGATGATAGACGGTACAGTCAGCTTCATAAAGATCGAAATGTCGAAAATGGTCAAATTTATTTAAAGGACACAAGTTCAGTTTTATACTGATTGTCAGGAGCCCAATTCTCGTGCTCGTGACATTTTGACAACATGGCGGATATCACCGGAAAACCATACAAAAAACTATGTTTTAGTGATAATGTCGTAAGATAATAAATGTCACGAGCACGAGAATTGGGCGCCTGATCATCTTATTGTTTTAATTGTAATGAGAGGTCAATATTAACTTAACTACACAATTTCTATATTGTGTTATATGTTTAGATGACCAAATACTTATTCTTTATAAATATTCAACGGTATCTTAGGATTCACGGTCACCAAAAATATCTTGGTATAAAGAAAAGTAAACTAGAGGTAATTTGAAGTATTTTAATTGAATAATATGTGTTACGGTTGTTTTTAATCTTTGAGTATGTTTTCAAAGTTTTAAATTTTATTTTTGACAGACTTGACGTTCTACGACACTTCGATGCACAAAAATGAGGATATTTTATATCGTCACAACCACAAAGTTCTTATCTTTAATCTTCTTGGTCACAGCATCCTACGACGAGTATGGATGGATATGCTATAAAATAACTTACGTGCATATCATAGCATACCGGGAGGATTTTTTAAAAGTACACGACCAAAAAGGGACCAGATGCAGGCGCGCCGGACCGACGGCTGAATGTGCTAGCTACGAATATTTTTCCTTATATTTTAGTTTTATTATTAGTTACAGTAGATAAAATAACATAACATAACATAACATAATCTTTATTGATACCATAAACATTAATTTTACAAACAATTTAAGCGTTATTGACCGCATTAGTCGTAGACTGTGTCGCAGTCACTAGCGCCCGCCTCAATGACAGACGTATCAGACTTAGGAAATACATATTACATAATATTTTATATTTTTACCTTATTTAATTGTATCTTATTTATACAAAATTTTACCTTATTTATTTTGCTTAGATAAGTAGTGTCTGTGCGTGTGTGTATGTGTGTGTGTGTGTGTGTGTGTGTGTGTGTGTGTGTGTGTGTGTGTGTGTGTGTGTGTGTGTGTTTGTGTGTGGTGCGTGCATGCGTGCGTGTGGGAGCGTAAAAGTTAATAAATTTACATAAATGCATAGGTGCCGTTATAGTAGACTGTAAATTCAAAAATTGGTGCAAAAATACCGCCTTCTGGAACGCCCAAACTGTACGTTAAAAATACACAAAATGTTGAAAAACAATAAAATGCGGAGTCAGTAGATTTATTGTGTATTTGACACGAGTAAAGAAAATTTAACGGGATAAAAAAGTAAAGAACAGACACAGTGTCATTATTTGAATCTTAATATTATTTTTAAACGTGTGTGGCCAGGATGTAGGCATTAACAGTAATTGAAAACGGGGTTTCAACAAAAAATCTACGTTATTTGAAGATATTAATTATGAGTTCTCTGTCCCCTTTGAGTATATAGCCCCCACTCAAAGTCTGTCCCATTAGATACGATTAAGCGGTTACGAAGCGAACATGTTAAAGATGATTGTAATCGTGTGTATGTAAATGGAGACGTATTATAAGAAGATATTTATGACTTATTGGTTGTGTAGGTACAATATATAGGTGAATTACAATGAAAACAAATTTGCTATATACACCTTTGCTCTTAATATGATTTTGACTACCTTGACACCTTATATTTGTATGAAGCTGAATGTACCTAGTACGTATAGTTAGGTGTCATAATTATCAACAGCGATTTGGCTTCAGTTGCCCACAATTAAAGTATCGTTAGACAGTTCCAGTGGTATATAGATGACGGATTCCTATAGCTTACATTACCGAGATATGAAATTAGCAGATCAAATACAAGGTTTTACAGCAGTTATAAAGCATTTAGCCTATGTAAATACTATAATTGTTCGGCTTCGTACTCGCCTATTGCGCTACTAAGTATCTTCATTTAAAAATAATTTTTAAAAACTAAAACCCGACTCTAAAAAGTACGAAACATGAAAATTGACTCTACAGAAATTATTATGCCGTATCGCCGTGGTCGTATGCCAATGTGGCATACGATTGTGGTTTTTATTTTTTTATAATAATGAATCCTTTTTGCTACAGTACGTGGCATAGGTACAACCACGGCAATACGGCATAATAATTTCAGCAGAGACAATTATCTTGTTTCGTACTTTTTAGAGCGTGTTTTTTGGTAGTCGGGTTTTAGCTTTTAAAGTTTATTTTTATGTAACATATTTTTAGTTATGTAAATAAAATTACATACTTATTTGAAATATGCTTAAAAAGCTCTTTCATTTGATACCTACTATTCTAAGTCCCTTAGAGGGCGCTGTAGTCAATTTAACGTGACGTCACGTCGCACATTTGTTCAAATATGATAACTAGTTTAGAAGTAATGAGAGAACAGATGAACAACCATACATACATACATACAGATCAAAACATAACCATCCTTTTTGCTTTGCCGTTAGTCGGGTTAAAAAGTAGATTTATTAGTAGAAGAGGTGAGCTGATCAATTTACTATCCCCTTTAAAAGTTGCGCAGGTTGTTTTTTCTTCAATTTATTATTTTTCAAGTTGTTCCATACATTCGCCCTTTTTACAAAAAGGGAATAATCCTCTAACATTTTTTTTGCTCGATGAATCGATCTTACGATATTAATAAAATTGATCCACATAAATGTTATTGATAACCGAAAGTACATATTTTAAACTTTGCTTACATTATAAACATTAAATGTTCTGGACGAAATAATTTAAACATTTTCGCTTCCTCATTCCTCGCGATTTGATCGCGGAAACTTGCTTAAAAGATCGGTTTGTTTTGTTTCACATTTCCGCAATTTAGGTAGTTCAAAATAGTAAAAAGTTTTTCTTCATATTTGTACTTCGATGTCCTCAATGAGATAAAGCATTTTAATCTTTATTCTGTGCCTTAAGGCCTTTCAGTAGTAGTTGTCATTTAGCTAAAATAAGTAGTGACGCAGATTGAGAATGATTACAACTAAATCCCGCTTCTACGCCGTTTTGGACCAAATAAGAATATTAGCTTTAAAAATTTCGCTTAAACCGCAAACGCAGGTAATAACAATAGTAATACTTATTGTTATTGTCATGGTCAATTTTATCACACGGGTCACATAATATTTGTTTCCAATATTTATTCGTCACGTTGCAAATATTTGTTTGCTGAGAGTTTCTTATATGACAGCAAACAAACGAACACACAATCTTAACCAGCAGGACAAGCTGCTCTGATTGCGAGAGTAAGCAACAAACAGCGCCCGTAGGGTGGCCAGGTCTTAAAACAAAAAAACCGGACAGACACACAAGGTCACTCGTACATTTGTTTGGACCAAAGAAAATGTGAAACGCGTAAAAAAGCCGAAATGCCCTCTAATTTCGGCCAGAGTCCTACACGAAAGCAAAAAGCCTAACTTGACTGTGTCCTAACCACATTATTAAATGTGTGGTCCTGTCGTAACCCGGACGTCTGCTAAGCATAATATGCGCATATAAGCAAGTATGCCTTCTGCGTTAGAAGAACAGAATTACTCCTAAAATATATACAAATCAGTTATTTCTAATCGGTAAAGACTAATATGACTGTGTGAACAAATTATTATTTGTGCTAATATGGATAGGTAAATGCCTAGATTATTCTAATTAAATATCAGGTAACGGGTGTTCATATTAATCACGGGGATAACGCGGGGTACCTGCCTAGGCTACCGGAAACTTATACGTACATACATATTATTATGGACCTAATCTGCGTTTTTACTACGTTTGTACCCTACGTAAGTATCTGTCTACCTAAACTTTTTATTCCAATGTGTTACCTATATATATAATACTCGAACTAAAACTACAGACTAAGTAAGTAGGTTTTATAAAGGTTCTAAAACCAACTCGTTAGTTTAATAAGGGTTAATCATAACTCGTGCAACTGTTTACACCTCCTAATTGAGTGCTCATTAAAAGGTACTTAATTAATGCTGGTTTTAAACGTCAATAGGTAAGTACTACGAGTATAATAGACCCACTTAAACTCATTTTTCCGATCACACCATCAAGTCGAGTCAATCCGTTGAAAATGTTGATTACAAACAAAAGGTTTCAAGTTATCAAGGGACGAAGCAGCGGCGACCGGCTCGTGCCGGTTACCGCTCACTCAGTCTGGCGGTTACTCACGAAGACTGCTTCACCCAATGACTAACGCCACCTATGTAGCTCTTCAGCTAGCCTAACACTGTTCAAGGAATATCACGAGTACCGCTAATCAGATCAAAATTGATATTGATCGTTGAGATAACGCTCACTTCAAGATTAGAAAGATTAGCTAAGTGCTAATGATTCTTATTATCTTATATTTATATTATTTCATGTGATTGGAATCGTAAAATGCGACCTACAATGACGTAACGACAGAAAATAATCATGCTACATCTACATTCACGTTTTTTCATACAAAAGTAATTCAGTAGGTAAGTAGGTATTTATTATTCAGAAAGGTAGGTATAAGAGATTTTTACAATTCTATTAGGTATTTTAATGATTTAAGAGGAAATACCTGAATAATCCTTAAAACATACAAGGCAAATTAATATTTTGAGACCTCGAACGTTGATAATAGAGTATTTTTTCAAACTGTTCACATTTTTTCTTACCTGACCTTTAAATGTAGGCGCCTATATCTGCACACTGCATTGCAACCATAAGAGCTGCAATGTCTAATGATCCTATCCGCACCATTTTAAAGCAGAGGCCCCTTAATTGCATACCCACATACTTACCTATGTCTTGGAACGAAACAATATTATAAAATATTTATAATCTTATTGAAATAATAAACCTACTGTTAGCGACTGGTCCTAAACCTGCACCCTCTTATTACAAATCGCGTACTAAGGATAGTCCAGGAACAAATTTTATGCCGACCCCTTTTAAGGTGACGGGTAGGGCACACCAGCGACGCCAATCGATTTTAATTTTTAACTACTAAACCGGATCTATTTTAAACAATTTCGGGATTATAACCTCTCGGCAAACACTTATAGTATTTATTAAATAACCAAAAACGGACTCAACATTTGTGCGTGGTTATTTAATAAATAGTATAAGTATTTGCCGAGAGGTTGTAACCCCGAAATTGTTTAAAATAGATCCGGTTTAGTAGCTAAAAAATTAAAATCGATTGGCGTCGCTAGTGTGCCCTACCCGTCACCTTAAATTAAATTAATTTCTTTTATAGTCGATACAACTTGATAGGAGGTACCTGCGTATAAGTAATCTACGTAACTTCGGAACACATTTTCCTTAATGTGTGTCCATTTGGCCTTTGTCAGAACGGTCTTCTAGTTGTACGTCAGTCGGTAGGGCAAGGTCCTTGTCTGGAAAAGATGGGCACATACGGTTGCGATTGGCTGGCACATTTACTCAAAACATCTCAATAAGTATACGAGTAGCACATGCCGCTATGTTTTCAGTCATCACGACATCATTTGTAAATTGAAGAGTGACTAACAAACCGATTCGCCACATGACATGCAGCGACAATGTGTTGTCGTTCATAGCATTATGAACCAGCAGAGGTGGACACTGGACAGCCGGCGTCCATCACTCGGCGCAAACACTGCCACCTGTCTGTCATCAGCCGCGGCCCTGCGCTAATCGACCGTGAATTGAATTCGCTACCACCGATCAACTGGACAAGATACATGTTAGTTGATTACAATAAGTCGGGGTCATTAAACGTATGGTGGTCATATCATGGTCTTATTAATGACTCATTTGCAAAACAAAAACTCGTTAGTTACACGTGTTATAAAAAAATGTATAGGTACGAGGCTCATGCCAAATAGAACTAGTTACCTACTTAAAGCGATGCCGATGTCTCGTCGAAAATAGCGCCGCCAATCGATTTTAATTTATTGTGGCGAGTATGAGACGTTTAAACAAAAAGTGTTTTTGAGAATGTTTAACCACAGATATAATAATACTACAGTTATTTGAATATTATTTTCGTACCAGTAATTTGTATAATTGCTATAAATGGCCACTTTAGGCGGTAATAAGTTTCTTTTTTAAATATCCATACAACATCTCATACATTAGCCTGATTCTAAGCGCTTGTGTTACGGATATCAGACAGCTCCAAATAAATAGTTAAATTTATAAATACTAGTACTTAGTTCTATATTCAATATAACACCCAGACACTGAACACAAACACAAGTGGTAATCACTCGAATGTTCCAAAATTTCTCCCAGTAATCTTCATTGCTACGATTCGCTAAATTACATTCTTATTCAAAAATTAGTTTTATTGATAGGTACCCAGCCTTATAAGTAAGGATTTAACATGCATACCAATATGAGTAAATAAAGAGGAACTAACTGTTTTGGCATGCCGCTCGAATTTACCCCTGATTATTTTTATACAAGCACATAGATAATTTTTCTTTTTTAAATACATAATTTTTTATTTCAGGAAGAAAAAGACCAAAGAGACACCAAATCACCCACACCAGCTCATGGAATTAAACTAGGATGGATTCAAGTAAGTTTAAAATTGATTACGCTCTTAAAATAAGGCTAGATAATGTCTTAAGGTGACGGGTAGGGCACACTAGCGACGCCAATCGATTTTAATTTTTAGCTACTAAACCGGACCTATTTTAAACAATTCCAGGGTTACAACCTCTCGGCAAACGCTTATACTATTCATTAAATAACCATGCACAAATGTTTTTCCGTTTTTGTACGCGAAAAATTGATTCACGCCAAAAGTGGCTGCTTTTGGCGGTAGTTCAAATTTCGAGTACAAAAGCAGACCCAAAAGTTATGTGTTTGTCGAGAGATTGTAACCCCGAAATTGTTTCAAATAGATCCGGTTGAGTAGCTAAAAATTAAATTCGATTGGCGTCACTAGTGTACCCTACCCGTCACCTTAAGAATAAATTGCGACTTTTCTCACGACGGCATATTCCAGGGCGTCCTGATACCATGCCTCCTGAACATTTGGGGCGTGATGCTATTCCTGCGTATCTCGTGGGTGGTGGCGCAGGCAGGCATCGGGCTGTCGCTCTTCATCATCGCCATCTCCGCCGTCGTGTGCGTCATCACCACGCTATCCATGAGCGCCATTTGCACCAATGGAGAAGTCAAAGGAGGTATGACCAGTCATCATTAAATTTGCCTTTTGTCGTTGTTATTCGTCTCTTGGTATGACTTGGAATATTCCCTTGGTTGTGTTATGATGATTGAATATTATTCATAAATTAACGGGATCTAAGTATTGCTAAATTGTTATGCTCCTAAGTAATGAACTGAAATGTAAAAACAAAGCACTTTTATCCTCATAACTGCTTTTGTAAACTAGAAGATCCTGATTTGAATTTATAAATTAAACCAGTTTAGTTTGAGTATTATAATATCTGTGGTTTGGATGTCGCTTTGATAGTAGGTAGCTATAATTCGGCTTGTATGAAGAATCTGCTTGAATTCGAGATAGCGATACGCCTACCTACACGTAGGTAAGTACCGTTTAGAAAAACATCGCGATCGTCTTAAATGAATACTAATGAACTGGTAAAAACCTTATCAATCAGACGTCTCGTGACTTTGCGAAGCAGTTTTATAAAATTCATAGATGAATCATAATATCAGGCATTATAAGTCATGAGCTAGGAGATATTTATCACCTTTAAATGACCGCATGTTGACATTTAAAGCATAAATAATTAATTGGTTTTTAATGTTACTAAGATTAAAATTTTGACGAGTCGGTAGATCGTTGCTACATGCTTCTGAGTATTTAGATTTCATCCTACATTACCTACTCTTATGAATAGTTTTTACCCAGGCATGAGTCTGGGACAAACGAAAGTTTGTGAGGATATATCCTCATCCTTAACTACATGCATATTTTAGTGAGACTAATTAAACAATAAAGACCAATGTACCTACCACCTAAAATTGTGCAAATAAATATATTTTATTTTATTTCATTACATATTCTGTAAGTGTGTGAAGATGTTTTGTCGCTCTTTCACGCAAAAACAACGTAAGGGATATTGATTATTGGGATAATACCTATACCTATCTACCGGGACTGTGGGAGAGCCACGCTTCGGCATGAGTGGGCCGGCTCGACCTGAGTGATAACACGACTTTACAGAAAACCGGCGTGAAGCAGCATTGTGAAGTGTTTTGCCGTGTGAGTGAGGGTACTGGAGGCCCAATCCGGAGAAAAGGCGGGTTTAAAGGTTCGCAGTGCACCTGTGACTCCACTGGTGTCGCCGGTGTCAATGGGCGGCGGCAATCGCTTACCGCCGCCCATGGACACCTGCCACGTCAAAAGTCACAGATGCACATGGCCTTTTTAAAAGGGAGTTACGCTCTTTTCTTTAAGGTCGTATCGGTTAGGTTAAAGATTGTGGTTCCCTGGTTAAAATTAAGATGTCCTTGCCAGGTGGAATCTACTACATCATATCAAGATCGCTTGGGCCTGAATTCGGCGCGTCTGTGGGCATCATATTCGCGTTCGCGAACGCGGTGGCGGCCAGCATGAACACCATCGGCTTCTGCGACTCGATGAACGACTTGCTCGGCACGCACGGCCTCAAGATCCTGGACAACGGGGTCAACGATGTCAGGATCATCGGCACTATCGCGCTGATCGTCATGTGTATCATCTGCGCCGTCGGAATGGATTGGGAGAGCAAAGCGCAGGTTGGTTGATAATAACCAATTCTTTTTGTATACTTACTTCATTTCATTGTAATTATTTTAATACCGAAACCCTCCTCTCCCCCTCCTTGTTCTTGGACCACGATTCAATGTTTGGTGAGTCAAGCAATTACATTGTTACGATTGCCTACTAGACCCACATTATTATCCACGAAACCACCATCACTCTAATTCGACATTGAGGAGAATAAAGCCCTTTCAAAAAGATCAAATATTAGCTTCAACAATATGGTACAACCATGACCATGATATTTATGTGATTTTTTTTCTTTTTTATTGCAAATAATACTCGTCGATCATGCGGCCCATCTGATGGTAAATGGTAACCGCCGCTCATTAAGCCGTGTGGTCCCCGGCAGAGTAGAATAGGCCACCCTCACTCTTACCGAGGTGTCGTAAAAGGCGACTAAGGTAAAGCTGCTGGCATGATCATCAGCACCCAGAGAAGGAAAACTCTGCATTTATATCAAAACCCTCGCCAACCCGTCTGCCAAGCGTGGTGAGTATGGCAATTACCCCTCATGTGATTGAGGGAGGCCCGTGCCCCCGCATTTAAGTCAAATGGGCTGATGATGATGAACCGCCGCTCATAGACCTCAACACTGCCGGAGCACAGTCATGCCGCTGCCTACCGTGAGAGAAGAACTCTTTTTAAACCTCGTTTAAAAAAGGACATGTCAAAGCGATCAGGGAACACCGCGGCTGGAAGCTCATTTTTTGTATAATTTTATGCTAAATTAGTTACGTTAATCAAGAAAAAAAAAATCTTTTTTTATTTAATAGTACTCTATTTTAAAACAACCTTACAGAAAAATAGGCACACAAATATTAAGAAATAAGGCGCTTCAGAATTACGACCAAAAAATTACGGTGTAGAAGATCTTTCGTTTTTAACCGACTTCAAAAAAAAAAGGTTCTCATTTCGACATGTTATATATGTATGTATATTTTTTCTTCTATCAATTAATCAAATCATTTTACTGTTTAGTTACATGTTACATAACCGTCTTTATATGACGTTCGTTTGAAAAACGAGTGTATCTATAGGTGCATAGGTATCATAATAAATTCCAAGCCGGTCTAGTAGTTACTGATTGTAATTAATTATAGTTGAAAAAACTTTAGTTATCTACGGGAATATAGGTAAGCGGCTTTTTTGTTATGTTAAATACTTACTATTTTAACTTATTTGTAACAGTTCGTGCCAATGAAAAGGATTATAAATAATAAAATGTAGAAGTAAAACTTTACAATAGTAATCGTAAAGATCTAGTGAGCATTGTCGTGTAGGATGTATGATTTGAATATTCACACGCTGTTTAAATGTAATTTGTTTATCTCGTGGACACAACTATTACTAGTTACGAGCTGTCTCTTTGTAATGCACCACAATGACTAAATATGTGTAGGCAGGAACAAAGATACTAATATAGGTACTTAGCTGACTATTACGAGTAGCTTTTCAGTGCTAGATCAGGAACATGTCAATATTTATAACCCATAAATTTATCTAAAGGTCTTTAAAATAAACGACTTCATATATATCAAATAAAAAATAATATTCTACCTTAATAATATTTTTGATATTTTATTTACTGTGTCATTCTTTACTTTCATTTACCTACACACATCTTCCTTAATGGTACATATTTTTCAAATATTTATTCAACATTATTCAATTTTATATTATCCGTCCGTAGAAATATAAAATACCACTTTTTGTTGCAATGGTTACATTTACATAGCTTTAGAACCAGTAATAAATAAAACACGTTGAGAAAAACATTTTCTAAAATCAATAGTTGTGTATGATTCTTGTTCTATTTACACTATCCAAAATTGTTCAGATCATAACAACTATTACTCTCCAAGAACGCGGTGCTCCAAAAATAGCCGCATAGGTAAATAAACAATAATTTTAATATCAAAGGATTTCCGTTCGTAATAATCATGATTAAGTTTATATTATTTACCACTGTTCAGTGTTCAATCTTTCAGAGCGTAGTTCGTGGAATGTAGTCTGTATGGGTATCACGATAGAAGATACATATATAGATGACTGGGTACATTAGGCTCAAGAAGATTACCACGTAAATACAAAATCTCCCACCCCGCTCTGGTACTAAACTTTTTTTAGAAATGAGTTGATCAGAAAGCTAATCTGTATTCAACCGAGGTGACCAACCAAGGTCTAACATAAGAAAACATTTGTACTAGTTATTTAGCAACAAACGACAACACGTATCGTGTTGTCGTTTGTTGCTGACGCCTCAGTAGAAAAGCCATTCAGAGTAGGTTACGGGTCTACTTATTGGCTTGACATTCATAAGTGTTCTCGAACTAAATGGAATAAAGAAATTTAATATAAGTTAATCTCTATAGTAGCCGCCCTGTTGATCTAGTGGTTTAAGTACCGGGCCGTGATCTCGGGGTGCTGGGTTCGATTCCCGGGTCGAGCGAAAAGTATATTTCGAATTTTTCGAATATAGCCCGGGTTTGTGATCACCAATCCGCATTTGTCAAGCGTGGTGATTAAGCCTTATCCCATCAAAGTAGCAATAACTTGATTTCTATGATGGAGGCCTTTGTCCTGCAGTGGGACATTTTATAGGCTGATAAAGTAGTATGTAGGTAGGTATGTAACTACATACTTACCTAGAGGGCATTATGATCTTGCAGGATAAATCTACCTCCTACACGATCAGTCCATTTTAAGGGTGCGCAGCTAAGCTTCTTTCATCTATTGTCAGATACAGTTATTATACCTTTGTTGTACAAGGTACGGTAGGAGTTTTGATCGTAAGCCAGGGTAATTGACACCAATGTCCAACAACCTTGTAATTGTAATAACAGGGTTCGGCGGCACAGCCCCAATGGATGACCTCCCGAGCTCGCACAGTAAACAGACCGCCCTATGGCTATCTATTAGGTGTATGTATATCCACCCTTCGCCATTGCTATTTACTGCAAATTCAGTGACGTCATGGGATAACAATGATTTCGGGGGCCTTGTAAGTGATTACTAGTTAATTATAGTGTCCACATTTCTAAGTTGATTGGACATTGATTAAAGATCAATTAGAAATCATTCATTAATTCTAGGGCGGGATTAATTAAAAAAAAATAAGTTGACGTTACTCTTATGACGTCAAACACATTTTTGAAATGTGAATCAAAGTGCCCGATGCGATATTTGACCAAACCTCCATTCGGTTTTTACTTCACTCCATATATCAAAGTGAACTGCAAATGCACCGTGAATGATTGCAAATGTTCAGCAGATTCCATCGGCTCGGGCTTATTGACTCGGCTCTCTGGCGTCACGTGTGACGTTGGGTAGGAGCCTAACGCATGTACGTACAAGTATACATAATTCATACTACACCCACACAATAAACAATGCACCTACAAGTACCTACATAATAAACAACCTGTAACGGATAGACACAAACAATCAGAATTCATTTTCTCAATGTACTCATATGTAACGAAAGCGAACTCTCGAACTCGAACTCTTTTTGATTGCCTCGAGTGCGTTTCGGCTTTCCCTGCAAATTCCTTACAGTTAAAAATAGTACCGAGGCCTTTATTTTGCTATGGGTGATGCTCTATATCTCTTTATATTATCTCGGCGGTGCGGGAAAACATCGTGAGGAAACCTGCACGTTTCAAAGAGTTTCTGAAACGTGCAACCATGGATCAGAAAACTTGGTCTGGTTCCCCTGTTAAAGGGTTGCGAAGGTCAGACGGCAGTCGCATCATTGTAATTATCATATCCCCCAAATCCTGAATCATGGTCCAAGCGTAACCCGAGCTCCAGAGCGATAGCTTTGGGAGAAACCGCGAATTATTCTGTACATTAATAAAACAAGTTTTTTTATTGGTTACATATCTACCACATACTCTAAGTCCGTTCGCTAGAGTTACATATATAGTTTGTTTGCTTGCTTATAGTTATGGTTCTCCATGCACAAAAAAAACTTTTCTTAAAATAATTTACTGTTTTCTAGCTAACTTAACAATACCGTCACTAGTCTAAGCTTGTATAAAACAAGAGTTGCAAGTGATTGTAATGATGACGGAAAGTTCGGATCGGGAAGATTGATGGAGGCACGCACACTTTTAGTTGATTGCGGTACACCTCGCGTAATTGAAGTGGCATCAGCCAACTGTTGTACTTACATGTTAAGCACGTAAATTACGCTACGTTGCTTTTAATTAATTGCCCTTTTAAAACAATTAACTAGTTAGTTGTTTATCAATTATCATCCTCGTTTGATACAAGTTATTTCAATAATTGAACTCTTGCTCGTGTGTAAGGGTCAAAAACTGATACCTCGGTCTCTGTTGCCTAATAACATGATTTTATAATTTGTTTCAGAATTTCTTGATTGCCATTATTGTAGGAGCCATGGTGGACTTCATAGTCGGCACAATAATGGGACCTAAGGACGCGACAGAAATTGCAAAAGGCTTCGTTGGGTTTAATGGTAAGCAAAGCTTCTTTAATTGATTTACAATTTATTTATGAAATTGAATGTAACTAACGGTATATTTACAGTTTCGGTATTCCGCGACAACTTCTACCCGGATTTTCGCTACAGCGAACGCCTCGACCAGGACTTCTTCAGTGTATTTGCTATATTCTTCCCATCTGTGACGGGCATCCAGGCTGGGGCTAACATTTCTGGAGACCTGAAGGTTAGATCTATTTATCAAAATAACGGACCTCAGATCTTAAAGCGTACCTACCTAGATATTAAGTAAAATCAACTTGTTAGGACCTACCCTGCCACTTTTATTCATATCTATTGCGTCTCGAAAATGATACCTGCTTACTTTAATACAATTTTGATATTATTTTATGATTTGCGAAACAATATTTGTAATGTTATAAACAGAGGCATGTAAGTAAAGAAGTCCCTGGACGATTGCCTTCGATTGACGTCAAAATGGTGTCATTAGCTAAGGGCGCGGTGTCGCCACTTTATGTTCCCGCAAAATGTTACAATAAATTACAAGAAATAATCATTTAAAATCGATCATACGTAGGTCACTGACCCCGATGGTAATTGTATAAATAGTCTAGTTATTTAACAAATAATGCAAGTAACCTACCTACTTAGGAAAAGGTCCTAGGTGTTTAGGCATACGTAGGTAGATTCTTTTTATTCTGAAGTAGTAGGTACTCCCAAGTTTCGGTGTCACTGTCAAAAGATTCGTCTTCAATGGCCAACAAAGCGTAACTTGAAGTCATCCTTTTTCGCAGAACGCTTTGAACTTTCAGCACGTATGACACTATTAACACGAGGTATAGCGGAGACTTTTGCTAACAAGACAACATTTTAAGTCCAATTTTTGTAATAGGCCAAAACTACCTAAAATTTACTAGAATAAGTAAGTTAGGGTTTTTTAAACTGACTCAGGTTCATGAATCTCATTTCATTGCCATGCACGAATGTATGAATGAATGCGAATTAGTCATAAGCGACAAACATAACCGATCGTAGAGCCACAGTAAAGCTTGCAAGCACGACGTCATCACGTCAGTGCAGCGCGGCCTTGTAATCGATCCCGCCCGGTGAAAAACGCCACGCTGCGCCCGCGTGTGTGCGCGTGCTCGCAGCTCCGGTGCGAGGACAACGGACGGGGTAGGTAGCCAAACCTGGCAATCGCGAATAAAGAATATTCGGAGAGGTCTGCTAAACAAAATTAGGAGCTGGATGAAATCTGGATAAAAATTATGTAAAGATAAATTAATAAACATTATATTATGATACTTATAGGTCTTACTCTCTCCAAAATGTTTGCAGTGCCCTACAGGGTCCATATTGTAACATAAAATATTTTTAACTTAGACCTTTGTTCAACATATGAGAAAGCAATAAAGAGATTGAGATTGGGATCTCAGCATCTTGCCCTCTCCCAAAATGGCTTACTCAATGCCAGCAAGCAGATACGAGTATTTTGTGGTTAATACTTATAAGTACCTAATGTTGTTATAATTAATTTACAGTACGTAACGTAACCAATCAAATGTATGATGGTTGACCTTTTATACGAGTACTGAAATGACTAAAGCCACTACATAGTAGGTACCTACCTAACTACATAATTATGTATCATTAATTACCTTAGTCTCATACACGTGCTTACCCGAGGGACGTCATACACACACGTCACGGGTGGCGAAACCCGACACACGCGCAGTAAGAATAATATCAATCAATATATACTTAATGATACAATTGTTTACGACAACATCCATATTTATGTATGAAGTTGACGAATGTTGGAACAATGTCGCCTGTTCACACTGTAACCAATTTTCAGCTGAAACAAATCGAATCATTGAAACAATACATTACAAGCAATCGAGATGTCATTCCAATTGACCCGGTGTTTCGGAATTTTATTACTTCTTATAATGGAGCGAGCGACGAGGCGATTCATTGAAACCAATTGAAATGGCAGTTCTGTGACTCAAATCTATAACTGTCCGATTTGCAAATAAGCCCATAAATTTTTCAATTTAATTTGACACCATCAAGTTTGAGTTCTTCGCATAACATTTATAATTTAAGCGTAGGTACTCAATATGCAAGCAATTTGCCTATCAAATTAAAAAGTTAAGATCTGTAGTTCGGTAAGTAGGTAGGCTCGACCGGAGTGATACCACGGCCGCACAGAAAACCGCGGCGTAAAGCAGCACTGTGCTGTGCTTCGCTGCGTGAGTTAGGATACCGGAGGCCCAATCCAGGGGGAAAGGGGGGTTTAAAGGTTGGCAGCGCACTTGTGTCTCCACTGGTGTCGCGGGTGTCCATGGGCGGCGGCAATCGCTTACCATCAGGTTATCCGTCTGCTCGTCTGCCACCTATCACATAAAAAAAAAACAAAAACACTGATTGCACATCAATTGATCATGACTTTTGATCATACTCAATCACTGCGAACTATGTAAAAAAACTAAACCACTGTACAGTGGCGGACACATCAAGCTATACAAAACTGTCAAATTTCTTCATTCGATTATAAACCTTATTTTGTTACACATTGAGTTCGAAATCGATTGAGGAAATTTGACAGTTTTGTATAGCTTGATGTGTCCGCCACTGTACGAAATGTAGGTACCGATATAAACAAACATGTATCAATATTTATGTAGTGGTATGTGTACAGGATCCAGGATCAGCGATTCCAAAGGGAACGCTTCTGGCGCTTTTGATCTCCATGCTGAGCTATGGGCTCATGGTGCTGTTCGCGGGCGGCGGCGCGCTGCGCGACGCCAGCGGCAATGTCACCGACCTGGTCATGGCCAACGGCACGCTCATCGACTACAGCGGCCTGAGCAACTGCGTCGGCGAACAGTGCGGTTTTGGACTGCACAACAGCTATTCAGTGAGTACGCGGCCAAGGGTTTCAAGGTTGAGGTTGTGCTGCGGAACGCCAGAGGCAGGGTCTCTGACCCGATCTTGGTTGACGGAACCCTCAACAGCTGCAAAGACCGGAGCAGCTGCCTCAACGAGACGTGCAAATACGGATTACGAAACAAATACTTATTCAATAAATGCGCAATGCATTTGTAAGATTTATCTCACCGTAATGAGTACCTAAATAATGTTCACTAGTAGTAAACATGATAATGTCGCTAAGGAAAATCGTTCTCAATATTTAGCAAAATACGGAATAATTATTTTGTTTCTGATTTGAAGGTTTACTCAAGGCTACAATACGATTCAACACATTTCAAGACTACGTTTGATTGCATGTGAATTTAGTATTAACTTATATACTGTCAACTGTCCTACTGCAGGGCAAAGGCCTCCATCATAGAAGTCAAGTTATCGCTACTATGATGGGATTAAACTTAATCACCAAGCTTCTCAAATGCGATTGGTGATCACATACCCGAGCTACGTTCGAAAAATTCGGAACATACTTTTCGCTGTACCCGGGACTAGAACGCAGGACCCCGAGATCACAGCCCGGTACTTAAATCACTAGACCAACAAGGTGATACGAAAAGACAAAATGTGTTGAGATTAAATGGACTCACCGCCATCGTCTCCATCAGGTGATGCAACTGATGTCCGCGTGGGGCCCCCTCATCTACGGCGGCTGCTGGGCGGCCACGCTGTCCACGGCGCTCACGAACCTACTGTCGGTGCCGAGGCTCATCCAGGCGCTGGGCGTGGACCGCATCTACCCCGGCCTCATCTTCTTCTCCAAGCCCTACGGCAGGCACGGGGAGCCCTACAGGGGCTACGTCTTGACCTTCTTGGTCTCGCTCGTGTTCCTTCTTATCGGTTAGTACCTATTTGTGGAAGATGTACATAAAATGAAGGTAATAAATTTTATAGCAATAGCCGAAAAGCATTGGCGTGGTGCAGAGAAAAAAACACTCAAAAGTCGGCCTTTAAATTATAACAGCCATTATGCGTCGAGTGTTAGTGTTTCATTTTGAAGCTTTAAGTCAGTTTCAAATACCAGCTACGTGCCTTTCCTACTCCTAAATGAGATCGTTCAAAGAATAAGTTAGCACGTAAGCAATTTTAGAATTGCGTGGATACAAAATTATAAATCCCCCAGGGAAGGGAATCCCTGTCATAAAAAAAAAACATCCATGATACAAAAACTCTATCAAAATTGTTTTATAATTGCGAATAGAGTTTACCAAACTACGTTTTATCAAAGTTCTGAGGAATGACTCACAAACCTCAAAATATTCTAAAGCATTTGGTCAACATTTTTGTACATAGATTCAGATTACCTAGTACGCATCAGTGACTCTTCTCATCTCACTGTTGATTACGATCGCGGTGATCAACACTTACCATCAGGTGACCCACTTGCACGTTGATCACTTCTAGCATAAACATCACATATATTTTGCGGACAGCGGACCTAAACACCATCGCGCCGCTGATCTCCAACTTCTACCTGACCTCGTACGCGCTGATCAACTTCTGCACGTTCCACGCCGCGCTGGTGCGCCCGCTCGGGTGGCGCCCCACATTCCGGGTAAGGCCTGACACTGACACCCAGACACAATAACACTTTGGCTCGCTTTATTTATCTGGAGTAGGTTAGCGTTCATTTGTAACATGTATAAAACTTAAAGACAATCTATGCGACCTAGACCTGCAAACACAAATTTCAAAATAACGACCATACATTCGAAATGAAAGTGAACTCAGGCTTTTCTCTGAATCATGCAGTAGTATGTTACCAGTTATCATATGTATTACAATGAGCACATATTTCATGGATTAGATTGTGAAAAGCTCTACGAATGTTCTATCTATGTAATTCCTTAGATTACATAGGTAAAACATTCGCAGAGCTTTTCACAATATCTATGTATTAGTTTTGACGCCAGCACTTTACTACGTTGAATAGTTCTGAAGGGGAAAGTACCTAATATTAATTAAAAAGAAACACTTTCCTGCTGTCCTTGATATTCACTAATGCGGAACCTTTGACTTTACTTTTTGTATGAAAGTGGTTTTCTGGTCGCGTTGGAAGTGATGAATACCGGACTTAAATTCCAGTTTGGTTGGTCAGCCCATAATTACACTACTTCCTAGTAATCCGTTACTATAAATTTTGTAGGTCTCTTTTTTCTTTTCTAGTTATGGGTTTGTTTATATCTGTATTTTTAACGGTTTTTTGACTCGCTATTGAATAGGAGCCATTACTATGACGTGTTTGTTGCAGTACTACAATGTGTGGGTGTCCTTGGTTGGGTTCCTGATGTGTGTGGCGATCATGCTGCTCATCAGCTGGGTGATGTCGCTCGTCACCTTCGCCATCTTCTTCACGCTCTACCTCATCGTGCACTACCGCAAGCCAGGCAAGTATTTAAAAACGAATAAACACATAAATCAGTCACACACAGCACATTAGTTAGGTACAATAGTCAGCATCAATGATCTTAGCATTCACCTACCAAAAGTAACTGTGCATTTGACAAAAGACAACTCTATGTCAGGTTAAGATGTCAGTATACGCCAAGTGCGTTTTTATTTGTCGTTTGAGAACAAATGACTACAAATTTTGACACGCTTTGGCATGAATGGGCCGGGTCGACCGAAATGATACCACAGTTTCACAGAAAACCGGTATGAAGCAGCATTGTGCTGTGTTTCGCCGTGTGAGTGAGGGTACCGGAGGCCCAAACCCTTTCCCCGGGTTTAAAGGTCGGCAACGCACTTGTGACTCCACTGGTGTCGCGGGTGTCTATAGGCGGCGGCAATCACTTACCATCAGGTGGTCTGTCTGCTCATCTGGGCCTTATCACATAAAAAAAAATTAAACTAACACCTTAAGGTATTAAAATATTTTTTTGTTAGGTTTAAACGCAAAGATCATTTTAATGATGATTGTACATTTTTCTGACTTCACTTGATAAGCAACCTACTAAGGTACTTACAACAATTTGTGTGTGCATATTGAGAAGGAAAATGCGTAGGTGTCAAAAAAAAGCTGCGGTGAACAATGGAAAAGATAGAAGCGGCCTTTAGATATCCTTGAAAATAGGATTGATTGACCTCTCAAAGAGAAGCCCAAGTTTATTTCAGATCTTAATCTAGATCCAAAATAGTATATATTTCTTCTAGTATATATTTCGTTCTAGATGCCTTTGCACCCGTTCCGTAGAATGAACTATTCGAAACAATATAGCCAGTGACCGTGACTGGAAGCGATACATCGTAACCCTTCTTTATTGTGTCAGTGCAAGTGCTCAGTAACGGGAATAGGCGGGCTAATTCGGGACTCCATGAGTGATTGCATCATTTCTCCTTACCCAGTCACGTACGAGTACATACGAGCGTTACGCAAACGGATTTGTGTTTGCAAACTCGTTTCCGAAAATTGTATCAATCTGCCAATCGTGCTCTCTGGAACTTGCTTTGGTAGATTATGATATCTTTCACTAAAGAATAATGGTAGTAAAATCACAAACAATGATTAATAGCCCAATGATCACGATGAACTGATGGCGTAATATTTAGTAGATACAAATTATTATCTCGTCAATTTTCTAACTAATTAGACATTGTTCCGCGCTAGTAACGTGCGGATATTTCTTTTCCTTTTGTTTTCTGACATTCAAGGTCTCAAAACCTAAGTGGACTTGGGCCGGACATTCGTGTATAGGTCTGCAGAGTCTTGTCTTTTAGTGGACGAGACTCGGCTCGGGGAGCGTTGGAAAACTACATTCCAGCCAGATGATTGATTGATGATGCAACTCGTCCCGTCGCGTTTCCCGTCAGAAACACAGACGACAGAGTGATGTGGAGTTGATTTGGACATGCATATGCCCTGCAGTGACCAAACATATGCTGAAGTGGGTCAAGAAGACATTGCGCTGGACTGATTAAGTGAAATCTACAGTAGACAAACCCCGTGTCAGACTGTGCCCGACAGTATGTGAAGAGGGAGATAGCGAGAGATTGTGAGAAAATCTGTGCCCGGCTCTAACACCAACAGGGAAGGCTCAATGTATCCTCGACCGCTCTGACAAGAGCGTAGCGACAGACAAGAACTTCTGTTCTTAACACCTCTTTGAGAAGAAGAGAGAAGAGAAGACCTGTAAGAGTATAACACCTGTTTTATATGTTACAGATGTAAACTGGGGCAGCAGTACCCAAGCGCAAATGTACAAGACTGCGCTATCCAGCGCGCACAACCTGGCACGTACTGGTGAGCACGTGAAGAACTACTGGCCGCAGCTGCTGGTGCTGGCGGGGGTCCCGCAGGCTCGGCCCGCGCTCGTCGACCTCGGCAACCTCATCACCAAGGCTGGCTCCTTGATGATAGTCGCCGACATCTCTGAGGTTCGTTGGAATGGTTAAATTCGAGATGCGATCCCTTCTATCTTATAGTCAGGATATCTAAAATATATATTATGATGACTTTATCGTTTCTTTCGCGTCACCAGAATAATAAATAAGAGGAGCTAAGTTTAGGATTTGATGCAAGTTTATACCGTTTTTGAAACATAAATTGAAGGGATCTGATTCTGGAAGCCAATGCGATTTTTTCCTATATTCTGTTTTTATCCATTGTCAGATTAGGAGGCAATAGTCTTTAAAATACAGCTTTACAAAAGAGCATGAAGCGCTAGAACAGTAAATGTCACCCTAGATACGGATATACTTAGCATATTAGCACACCAGACCAGCTAATACCTTTTAAGTCAATACCAATATTATAAAGAGTAAATTATAAATAGTAGTTGTAACCAAAAAACAACAAGTAAATTATGTAACGAACAAACTCAAAAACGACAGGACCTATATAAAAAGTCCTTTACCATTTGAATCCCAGATTAAAATAAGCTTTACCTATTTATAGAACAAAATAGAGTAGGTATATATAAAAAAATTACGTCCAGCGTAGCCGTAGTTAAATATGAGGCTACTATTCGTCGCAGAAAAAGCTGCCCTACAAAGAGCGAGCACGCCGCGCAGGCGCCAGCGACGAGTGGCTGCGCGGGCGCAAAGTGCGGGCCTTCTGCGGCTCCGTGCACGGGCTGACCTTCGAGACCGGCGCGCGCGCGCTCATGCAGGCCGCCGGCGTGGGCCGCCTGGCGCCCAACGTGCTGCTCATGGGGTACAAGGCCGACTGGGCCACGGCCGAGGCCGAGGACTTAGTCGCTTACTTCAACGTCCTGCAGTAAGTACTATGCGTCTACCAATCTGCTGCAGTAGCATTATAACTGCGTAGGGTAACTGGCGCCCAGGATGCTGCTCATGGGGTACAAGGCCGACTGGGCCACGGCCTCGGCCGAGGACTTAGTCGCTTACTTCAACGTCCTGCAGTAAGTACTATGCGTCTACCAATCTGCTGCAGTAGCATTATAACTGCGTAGGGTAACTGGCGCCCAGGATGCAGCTCTTGGAGTATAAGGCCGACTGGGCCTCGGCCTCAGCCGACGATTTAGTCGTATGCTTCATCGCATTCTCAAAGTCCTGCAGTAAGTATTATGTGTCCACCAATCTGTAGCAGTAGCATTATAACTGCGTAGGGTAACTGGCGCCCAGGGTGCAGCTCTTGGAGTATAAGGCCGACTGGGCCTCGGCCTCAGCCGACGATTTAGTCGTATGTTTCATCGCATTCTCAAAGTCCTGCAGTAAGTATTATGTGTCCACCAATCTGTTGCAGTAGCATTATAACTGCGTAGGGTAACCGGCCCCATCGTGCTTGCTGCTCAGTGGTTTAAAATCTGACTGAGCCATGGCGTCTGTAGAGGACTTAGCTACAAACTCCCACGTCTTGCAGTAAGCTTCTAAAAACCACTGTAGAATGACCATTACCATACACTGGCGCCCAACATGTTACTCATTATGGGATACGAGGCTGACGGCATCTGCGGACGACTAAGTCACATACTTGTAACATATTACATTTACAATTATCCTGCTAAAGATAATTGTAAATGTAATATGTTACAACAGTAGGATAAGTGGAGCCCAATGTGGTGCTCAGTTCAGCCCAAAACATTTATTTTTTAACATTTTCTCTTTTTTTAATAGTTAATTCGGAATAAATCTTATATTCTTATTTTATTCTTAGTGACCTTCAAGAGAAAAGCGTACTCCTTTTTAAAAAGGCCGGCAACGCATCAGCTGATCTCTCTGATTTCGCGGATGTTAATGAGCGGCGATGATTGCTTTCCATCAGGTGACTCGCCTGCTCGTTTGTCGCCTCTAGCATAAAAAAATATCTACTAATGGTGAAATATTTTTTGAAATTATTGCATTAAAGTTTATTCGTTGCAATTTTCCATACACATACATATGATGGCGATTCCTACTGAGAAGATAATCTATACTTTTTATTTACCTCTTTGGTAAATCCTAGGTAGACAACGTCAATAATCATTCGTAATCCGATAAATAACACACCCAGGTTTCAGGAATAAAAGCTTCTATAATAATAATCCTCTTGACTACGTCTTTCGCCTTTCACCGTCGTTGGCCATGCGTCGTCTATCTCACTCTCGCACGTCATTCTATAATTCAAATATCGATCTCTTACACGTTCCTTACCATGCATCTACCGATCACCAATCCTACATAATTGACACCTACCGCCATCTATTGGCATAAAGTGGAGCTAATGTCCCGATTAAGTATGTCGGGCAACTAGTAACTATAATAATAATAATAATAATTCTCACAACATCTCGTACGTTGACCTGATTCCGTACTAAGTAGCTTAAGCACTTGTGTTACAAATATCAGACAACAGAGGAACACAAATATATACTTAAATACATGTATTACACCCAGACACTGAACAAACACAAGTGTTCATCGCACGAATGTTTGTCCAGGGTGGGGATCGAACCCACGAACTTTGGCGCAAGAGGTAGGGTCACTACCAATTGCGCCATCCGGTCAGTCGAACTGAATACATTTGTTTACCAACAGCTCCGCATTCGAGAACCGTCTCGCGGTGGCGATAGTCCGCGTGGCGGGCGGGCTGGACTGCGGCGGCGCGGCGGAGGCGGCGGAGGAGGGCGCGGCGGCGGGCGGGCTCACGGCCACGTCGGCCGGCAGCGGCGACCTGCGCGTGCGCCGCGGGCCCTCCATCATGCACGCCGACTCCAACCTCGACATCCGCTCGCTCGACTCGCACCCCTCCAGCAGGCACAACCTAACCAGTGAGCCAGAACTAGACAGTGAGCGTTGCATGATTTGCTTCTTCTATCGCACTCATCTTCCATTTTTAAATAGGGTATACCTACATAGAAACAATTGGACATGTAGGTAAATACTCCGACTCCGACCTCGACATCCACTCGCCCGACTCGCACCTCTGCACAGCCCAGCAGACACAACCTAATCAGCGATCCAGAACAAGACAGAGAGCGTTGCATGATTTGCTTCTTCTATCGCACTCATCTTCCATTTTTAATTAGGGTATACATAGAAACAATTCGACATGTAGGTAAATACTCCGACTCCGACCTCTACATCCACCCGCCCGACTCGCACCCCTGTACAGCCCAGCAGACACAACCCAATCAGCGATCCAGAACAAGACAGAGAGCGTTGCATGATTTGCTTCTTCTATCGCACTCATCTTCAATTTTTGAATAGGGTATACATAGAAACAATTCGACATGTAAGTAAATACTCCGACTCCGACCTCGACATCCACTCGCCCGACTCGCACCCCTGTACAGCCCAGCAGACACAACCTAACCAGTGAGCCAGAACTAGACAGTGAGCGTTGCATGATTTGCTTCTTCTATCGCACTCATCTTCCATTTTTAAATAGGGTATACATAGAAACAATTCGACATGTACGTAAATACTCCGACTCCGACCTTAACATTCTCACTCGCCCGACTCGAACCCCTGCATAGCCCAGCAGACACAACCTAATCAGCGATCCAGAACAAGACAGAGAGCGTTGCATGATTTGCTTCTTCTATCGCACTATTCTTCAATCTTTAATTAGGGTAGAAACACAATCCCAGCAGACACATTATAACCAGTGAGCGAGAGCCAGACAGTGAGCGTTGCATGACTTGCCTTTTTTATCGCAATAATCTTCAACTTTTAATTAGGGTATACATAGAAACAATTCGACACGTAGGTAGATACTCAGACTCTGACCTCGACATCCACTCGCTCGGCTCGCACCCTTCCAGAAGACACTACCTGACCAGTGACCCAAATCTAGACAGTCAGCTTGCATGATTTGTTTATCCTACCGCTAATCTTCAACTTATAGTTATGGAAGACATAACAAAAATCCAGCAACATTTAAAGCATCCTGACTTGGTCTTCCATATCAGCTCTCGCGACTCTTTCCCAATACGTTTATAACATGCACTTAAACTTCAAACTCAATGTCAGGACTTTTTACTCATATCCGTTCCGCAGACGACGCGACAAATCAAAGGCATGGTTCTCTGTCCAAAACACAAATAGGTATATCATGAGATTCGCGGTATGACGTTGATGGCAACAGCTGTGCACATATTGTCCTGACCTTCATGTACTAGCTCACCAAAAATTTTAATACCCATGAAGGCTTGCATAATTTTCACAGCTAGCACAATAAGTGTATTAAAGAGCTGTTTGCATGTTATCCTACAGCTGCTTCTTGTTAAATGACCAGATGAAAGATGAATGATCTAGCTGTACCTATGATTCTGAAAAGAAGAAGAAACTGTGTACCAATGCTCATAAAAAATCGTTTCTTTATAGATTTTTTGACGTTGTCCACTTCGCGCTCATTCACAATATCGGAGAGAGAACTGAAGGACAAGAAAAAAGACAAGAAACCCAACGATATGCATCGTCAGATTATTTATAAAGCCTCTAATGGGGTGGAGATATCGAAGGACCAGCTCTCACAGATGTCCATATTCCAGAAAAAGCAGGTAAACGCCGTAACTTTGGAACTTCGCATTATTTAAAATCAATTTGAAAAAAAAAAACAAGGTTCCTATGGCTATACGTCTATAGGAAACTTATATTATAGAACTTGAAAAGGATGTTGAATTAACCCGTTTGGAATTCACCTTTTAAGGTGACGAGTAGGGCACACTAGCGCCGCCAATCGATTTTAATTTTTAGCTACTAAACCGGATCTCTCTTAAACAATTTCGGGGTTACAATCTTTCGCCAAAAAATTATACTGTTTATTAAATAACCATGCACTAATGTTGAGTCCGTTTTTGTACGCGAAAAATTGATTCACGCAAAAAGTGGCCGCCTTTGTCGTGAATCAATTTTTCGCGTACGAGTAAACGTTGGACCCAACATTTTATAAATAACCATGAATTTATTTAATAGTATTAAGTGTTTGCCCAGAAGTTGAAACCCCGAAATTGTTTAAAATAGATCCGGTTTAGTAGCTAAAAATTAAAATCGATTGGCGTCGCTAGTGTGCCCTACCCTTTACCTTAATGTTCACGGTTGATAATTAACTGAATCATGTTCTAGACTCATTCTAGTCGCGATTTCGCCAGTCATTAAGGATATGTACCTAGATTTAAAACGCGGATAACTTAGTCATGAGCAGCGTACAAACAGAGTAGCCATGCCAGGAGCCATTTTTGCGAGTGCACCTTTAAAAAAAAAGTCTCAGTCATAGCAATTTGCTTCCTAATCTGTATGGGCTGTATTGTATGCTGCATAAAAGAGCATAGCAGAACATGAACGGTTCTTGACTTCCTGTGTCGCAGGAGCCCGGCTCGATCGACGTGTGGTGGCTGTACGACGACGGCGGGCTCACCATCCTGCTGCCGTACATCATCTCGCAGCGCTCGGCGTGGGCGCACTGCAAGCTGCGCATCTTCGCGCTTGCCAACCGCCGCCATGAACTGGAGCTCGAGGAGAGGAAGTGAGATCATTAATATCTTTTTATGACCGTTCTAGGTGCTAGGCAACATCCATGGTTTGAGTGAACGATGATGTTTCAGGCTCATTTTGATCTGGCAAAACTGCTAAGGTACCTATGCGACAGGGGTGTATCCTTTGACCCATTCTCTTTAATATGCATATACATTCGGTCCTGTCCGGAAACTACCCTAAATCCTTAAGTCACCACATTTTTCTCGTACTTGAAAAAAAAAACGTTCAAATATTAACAAACTGCATTCATTTTTTCTGAATTTCGTTTGTTCTGCCCGGGAATCAAACCGGAAAAAATAGGTTTTATTAGATCAATTTTTGTAAAGATTAAGCTTAGTGATTTGTCATGGGTTCTTTAAAGATGTCTTTCAGCAATTAAAGAATTCCTTACAAAGGAAGAAATAATATACCAAGGCAGGTAAACTTCAAGCACTTTTCTCCAGTTTATGATGTTTGACAGCATGGCAAACCTGCTGTCGAAGTTCCGGATAGACTACTCGTCGCTAACGATGGTGCAAGACATCACCGAAGCGCCGCAGCCCGAGACCAAGAAGCTGTTCGATGACCTGGTCAGCAAATTCACTGCTGAGAACACTAGTGAAGGTAAAAATTCATTTTTTAAGAAAATTCTCTTTTTATTATACTTTTACTATTTTTTGATTGAATTCATTGCATGTCTTCAGAAACTTACTAACATTTTTATATATCTAAAAAGTGCATGTTGGTGATCATTAGGTTTACCTAGATCATAAAGATACCGCTCTACATGTTCTAACATAGAGGCCATGTCAGTAGATGCCTTTTACATCTCAAATACAAAGTCATTTTTCTCCAGATTCCCGCATCAATGAGACAGAGCTACTGACTCTGGCGGAGAAGACGAACCGGCAGCTGCGGCTGCGCGAGCTGCTGCTGGCCAACTCCAAGGAGGCGCGGCTCGTCGTCATGTCGCTGCCCATGCCCAGGAAGGTGAGAGCCCTTCTTATTTTGTGCCTTTCTTTTCATGTTGGTGCTACCAATTAGACAGTCCCCATCCCTGCCCATCTTTAAGGCTCGGGTCAAAGCACACTTCCTTGAAAACTGAAACCCTCTCCCCAACTGATCCTTTTTTATTAACTTCACCTGTCTTCCTTTCCTGTCATTGACGCTCGTGGTCGTTAGTCCTCTCCCAGATCCATCCATATATTGTAGGTATAAAATATATCTTCTCTATTATAACCTTATAGTAGTATATTTTATATAATTTGTGTAGGTTATATTGTATTATAGTAAGTTAACATTCGTATATATTAGTGTATGATAACGTGTTTATTTATTTATTATCTAGATATATGTATTTATACTATAAATTTACTTAATCAATATTCAAAATCACCAGGATTGCACCACCCTCCCCTCTTCTATCTAATGTCCTTTACCTGAAGGTTGTCTGGTAGAGATCGCTCCCAGCGATAAGACCGCCTAAATTGTACATTGTATCTCTGTATACCTAGCTTTTAAGTTTTGTATGTTGTGCAATAAAGAGTATCTATCTATCTATCTATCTACAACCAACATGAGAGCTTTCGAATACAATCTACTGCCATTAAACTACAAAGGCGATAATATATTTAATCGTGGGAGAGCCACGCTTCGGCTCGACCGGAGTGATACCACGGCCTCACAAAAACCGACGTGAAGCAGCACTGTGCTGTGTTTCGCTGCGTGAGTGAGGGTACCGGAGGCCCGTTTAAAGGATGGCAGCGCACTTTTGACTCCATTGGTGTCGCGGGTGTCCATGGGCAGCGGCAAGCGCTTACCATCAGGTGAACTGTCTGTTCATCTGCTTACCTATCGCATAAAAAAATATCTTCAAACGAGTGCTAACCACGCTCCTCTTTACGTCACCTCTCAAATTGAAAGATTGGTAAGATATTATAAGGAGGGACTGACGGGCGTTGCAAGACATAAGGTTCTCACTGTGTGAAAATGTTTTAGTTTTGCAATAAAACTTTATAGTGAATTTGCTATTAATATTTTTTTCTAGGGTTCAGTGTCGGCGCCACTGTACATGGCGTGGCTGGAGATGCTGAGCCGCGATCTCCCGCCCATGCTCTTCGTAAGAGGCAACCACACCTCTGTACTCACATTCTACTCTTAAGCTGTACAAACTCGTGAAACTCATTTCCATGGCCCTGAGTGTACCCAAAAATGAGATGCGTTGAAAACTAAAAAATAGAACAATTAAATTATTATTTGAAGTACATAAAATATTAAAATTATTAGTTATTATTTTATTAAGTTATTTAAGTAAATATTAGAAATAAGAACAATAGTGAATCAATGTGGGCGTGATAACTCAAGTAATGTAGGAATATACTTTTTTACAATTATACACCACCTACTAACTATAATACATTTAACTACCTGTTTAACATACATAAATAATAACGACATTTAAGAACCAATTATATCTATCTACTTTTTTTTGGATTCGTAAATTTGAACATAGGTTTAAAGTTCAATTTTGACCTTGCGCTTTCCTGAAGGTAGATGGTATTGGATCTTAACCGTCGATAAGGACTTCATTCATAAACGTTCAATAAACTTTTATAAAAATTGTCTGTGCGTTAAGTTGTCTAAGGCTAAAACTATGATATAGAGCAGTTTGACGTTTAAAACAAAATTTTAAAAGCAAATATGAATACTTACTGCTTTATAACACCGTTTTAGTTAACAAAGGTTTAACACACATTTATGAATAAGACCCTAACAATGAAAGCGTTATATATAAGTAGATTATACCAAAACAAAACCAACAACACAACTAAATGTTATGTATGTTATGTATGTATGTATGAGTGGCGTGTGAGTGTGTTTTTTTCTCATTTTATGCTGCGTGCATTAGGATCATTAGTCGTGTATGTCTTGTCCATGTTGGTTAACATGATTATAAATATGTATTATTAATAATAATTTCTAGGTAATTTTCGACATGAGATTTTAAACCCCACCATATTTTTTCATATGTAGGTTAAATGTACTTACAAATCATTCTTGAATATATTTTAGTACCTAGGTTTAATTTATACCAATCAATTAGTAACTGAGAAAATCAAGAGGTTTGGTCCAAGTTTTAATAGGGCCACGTTTTTTTTTAATTTCGTACCTTCATAAATTTTTACCTTTGTCTTCTATACCAAATATTGTATACGCATTGCATTTTTATAGTAAGTGCATATGAATGCAGATTTATAGAGATCTATTTGTATAATATTTATTATGTAGTTAGTCAAATGAAACTACAGATGGGTGACTTTGTAATGAACTATTTTATTGCATGATGCCGAAATGTAGTACAAATGCAATGTTCTTATAAATAAAGAGCGATGGTAGCTCAGTGGTTTAGAACGCGCCTACCGTCGTCGTGGTTGGCGCGTCCGAATCCGAGCATGTCCCTTCTGGATTTTTCAAATGTATGTGCATATATCTACCATTAGCTCGGCGGTGAGAGAACACATCGTGGGGAAACCTGCTCGTTTCGGATAGTTTTTGAAAAGTGTAACCATGATGACACGCTAAGATGAGGAGGCAAAGTTTTTTATAATACTTTTGTACCTAAATAAGTAATATAAAATTTTAATTAAAATCTAATTTTAACAAATAAATGCGAAATTGATACTTTACCAATAGATTTATATACCAGTAACGATCAAATGGTTTCTTATTCCAATGACTTAATAATGTTTAGAAGAGATTGCAGATTGTATACCAAGATAGAACTAACAAACCCAAAAGTATTATTTTTATTTAATTATATTTATTACAATAAGCTACTTAATTTAAGAAATAACAATTTAATTTTTATTCAGATTTTCTAATAACCATTTTTTGTGATAGTTAAGTTAAATTTATTACATAATTAATACTATTTATGAGTATACCTCGTGAAACTTGTTACTTATAAAATATTCATAACATTATGTAGTTTTAGTAAATATCATACCTATCTATAAGAGTATCTTCTATGCAAACAGAACAAATATTTATTACATCATGTTTCCAATGATACGATTATGTACTTAGTAAGTAAAACTAAAATTGTATTTGTGCTCTCCCTTCTTGAACATAAGTAATGATCAGGCTACAAGCTGTAAAGTATTTTAGAATAAAAGACAAATTAAATGAATTAATCGAAATTCCTTTTTATTTTTATTACGTATCTAAGTAAGTACAGTAGTCCAAACCAAAGTAATACTTTACGGCACCGGCTCGCTCGGGAACTAACAAGTGGCTTAGAAGACACAGTAAGGTGGCAGACGTAGGCAAAAGGGTGGCGCAGCTCAAGCGGTAATAGGCGGGACATATAGCCCGTAAAACAGACGTGGTGTAGAGAAATGCTGCAGTGGAGGCCATGGAATCCTATGAGGACGGCTACAAATGAGATGGAGAGACATAGCAAAGATTGGCGGGCACAACAGGACTTCAACTGCCCAAATTTTTTGTTTTTATGCTAGAGGCGGACAAACGAGCAAGCGAGTCACCTGATAGAAAGTAATCATCGCCTGCCCATGAACATTCGCGAAATCGGAGAGATCGCTAATGTGTTGCCGGCCTTTTTAAAAAAGAGTACGCTCTTCTCTTGAAGGTCCCTAAGTCGTAGCCGTCCGGAAATACTCCTGCAGCCAAACCTGTTCCACAGAACTGAGGTACGTGGTAGAAAGTTCCGGGAAAAACGCACAGTATTAGACCGCCATCCATCGAGATGATGAGGATGGAATGACAATCGCTTGCGAGTGGTTCGATGTAAGAATTCGGCTGCAGGAAGTAGATCAAACAGTTCTTCAGAGCACTCCCCATGATAGATGCGGTATAGAATGCTGGAGGAAGCTGTGTCCCGCCGCAATGCTAGAGGATCAAGTCGACTAGAGAGAGTCAAGTCACCGACAATTCGAGCAGCCCTACGTTGTACGCGGTCAAACGGAAGAAGTTGCTACTGAGGTGCACCAGCCCAGAGACGGGAGCAGTATTCCATGTGGGGCCGAACTTGTGCCTTATAAAGATGTAACCTCATAGGTTAAATACCGCCCCGGCTGGTGGTGAAATACCGCCCCGCTCTATTAAGAACACCAAGTTTCTTTGAAGCTATTTTAGCTTTGTCTTCCAGATGACCGCGAAACTGGACATCGTTCAAAATGTCGACACCAAGGATCCCGATAGAATGCTTGACATCAAAGGGGGTGCCCTGAAAACTGATTGGCACTTCAAAGGGACGTTTTTTTGCGGTTAATGCGCACACTAGTGTCTTAGAGGCAGGGGCGTAGCTACCACCGTATCTGCCGTATCAATTATACGGGGCCCCCAAAGTGTGTAAGGAAAAAAATAAAAACTTTCTAATTTATTTGAGACAAAATTCTATAAAGCAATTACTTTTTATCCGGCCTTAAGCGTGCGTTCAAAAGTTCAAATTGTTTTATTTGTAAAGTGGTTACATTATGTATGTTAATAAATAATTGTTTTCACAATATTTTTTTTCTTTTATGAAAAATCTTTAACCCCATATAAGGGTCTCCAAACAATTTTTTTATACGGGGATCCGACAAGGCACGCTACGCCACTGCTTAGAGGGACTAAAACGGACTAAATTAAGTCGACCCCAGTTCGAAACATGATTTTGCATATCTTAGACTTCAGACACAAGTATGTTCCGGTTTTCAATGACGTTTTCCGTTGAAATATTTGCACGTCCGGTATACAGTGCATCTCCAGTACTATCATCTGCATAGCAATGAATATTGTTCTGAGACAACATATCATTGATGTGCAGAAGAAACAGTGTCGGAGATAGCACACAGCCCTGGGCGACACCACCGTTCACGGGCTTCAGATCCGAGCAAGAACCGTCGATGAAGGACCTTAATGCTACGCCCATTTAGAAAACTAGCGACCCACGTGCATAATTTCTCCGGAAGACCGTATGAGGGAAGTTTAGATAGCAACGCCTTGTGCCATACCCTATCAAAGGCTTTCGATATGTCCAAACTGACAGCCAGAGCCTCACCCTTACTCTCCAACGCCTGTGCCCATCGATAAGTCAGAAATACCAGGAGGTCACCAGCGGAGCGACCACTACGGAAGCCGTACTGACGGTCGCTTAATAGGCGGTTCTCCTCTAAGTATTTCAAGAGCTGACGGTTGGTAATGGACTCCATTACTTTAGTGAGGATTGAGGTAATGGCTATTGGTCTATAATTGGACGGGTCCGAGCGATCGCCTTTTTTGGGTATCGGGTGGACAAGGGCTGACTTTCAGTTACTCGGTACTACGCCAGTGGTGTAGGAGAGCCGGAAAAGAATAGAATGGAGAAGATTGAAGGAGAACTTTTCGAAGAATCGTGCGCGCTACGAATTCCTGCAATGTTCGTGCTAGCTCCTCTGGTCCCGGCTGTGATTTGCGTTCGGACACCATCACATTTTCACTTAAGTTACATCATATGTAACTGGTGCTACATCACCTGTTACACATGATGTAAGAAGTCACTGCTGTTCGATCCACCAGTTCGCTTGGGACCAAAGCTGCTTTAACGTATTCGAAATGTCAAAAGTACCTAAAATTGTAGGCTATGAGAGTCCTGACAATGCTTTATTTTTCAACCAGGATGAGGATGCCTTGGAAAATTAGAGCTTAATTGAAAAGGTCTAAAACAACGATATATATATCGTTGTTTTAACCTTTTCACATACATTATAAAGGCGAAAGTTTATGACTGTGTATGTATGTTTGTTACTTTTTCCCGCGCATACGGTTGGATCAATTCTATGATATGTACCTCAGTTCGGTGGAACGGTTTGGCTGCAGAAGTATTTCCCGACGGCTACGAGTTAGGGACATTCAAGGGAAGGGTGTACTCTTTTTTAAAAAGGCCGGGAACACTTAAGTATCTCTCTGATTTCGCGGATGTTAATGGGCGGCGTTGATTACTTTCCATCAGGTGACCCGCTTGCTCTTTTGTCGCCTCTAGCATAAAAAAATAGGATCGATGCAGACTTTTAGTTTTCATTTTGATGGTGAAACCAAGCTCGAAGAAGTGAATATTGTAATTGAAATTGTAATATGCTGTTGTTATCCCAAATAAATAAGCTCTGTACAAAATATTGGCTGTCGGAATGCTTGTTATTTCAAATGTCTAAAATCACCGGACTACGGACACCTTACTAATATGTAGGTTTGAAACTAGTTTTAGCATCAAAAGACCAAGGCAAAACCTCTAACTTGACAGGTCCAGACCTGAAGTCTTCACATCGGGCACGAGACATGGACCCACATTCGCATTAGTGATGAAAACCAGTAATTAAAACGAAAGCCGCGACGTTTCACACAACAAACACTTTAAACAATATCAAATGTAGGTTGAGGCCATGGTATAAAAGAAAAGATTGCGATAATTTTGCTACAAAAACCGTTTAGTTATCATTTTCAAATATAAAAAATAGGTAAGTAAGTAAATAGGTACATTATGTAACCCATTCATATGAGACACTGACAACAGGTGGCCTACAACGAACTTGAAGTTACGACCCGAATCGCAGTTTTCCTCCCTTTCAGACGCGCTGTATGTCTCCTTTGTTTGGATGCGACAGGAATATTCTCGTTCATTGTAACTTTGAAAGCCACCAGGAAATCCTCCTCTGAAATTTTCGACCTAACATTGTTGTTGACACCTGAAAAATAAAACGGAAACAGAGTGAGGTGATCTGGCAGAGAACCAAAGTTATACTCGTAGCTTACCGGATTAGCAAGTTGAAGTAGCTGGGCTGATCATAGCAGTCGCAGAACTGACAACCACTAGCGTAAACGAGTTTTAGAGTGGAGACCAGGTCTCGGTAAAAGTAGTGTAGGGCGCACTCAGGCCAGATTGAGTGACGATCTACGCAGGATGGCTGGCTGGAGCTGGATGCGAGTAGCCAAAGATCTATGTCCAGCAATGGACTACAACAGGGTAATGAGGATGATGATGATAAATATGAAAATCTGGAGTGGACTCGACTATATTTAGGTTGGTATCGTTCGTCGTGTCGTGTTATTATTTAGTATCGATTATAACTAAATCTATACTACTTATAAAGAGGAAACTTACAGACGGCGGATGTAATCGACACCTAGCGCAATCTATTTGTATATTTTTTTGGAACTAATGTGCCGGAACGAAGTGAGGGCTGGCCACTGGTAATAAATAAATTGAGACAACATCACATACAGGGTGTATCTGTGGACATTTACATCCCTTTAACCACGTGTTCTACCGACCATTCTGAACAACATTTGTTCTTAGACTTTTAGAAATTAGTTTTAATAAATTTTCGACTCCCCATACAAAATGACCAAGTCACGTGACCGACTTTGTATGAGAAGTTGAATTTTTTTAATGCGAATTTCCAAAAGCCATGGACCAAATGTTGTTCAGAATGGTTGATAGAATAAGTGGTTAAAGGGATGTAAATGTTCACAGATACACCCTGTACATTATCCTGGTCTCAAACTAAGGTTTTCCTTTGTACTATAGAAACCAGAAACAACGACGGTACTACCACAAACACCCAGACCCAACACAAATATCTGATTCATCAATAAACTTGTGCTGGTGAGCGAATCGAACCAGCGATCCTTGCGTCTCAATCGGCGCACAAACCACTCTGCTAAACGGGTCGGCAACAATCAGCTCGATCCTCAGATTTGAGAGCACAAATTATCGCGATGTGGTCCGCTCTCGCGTGCACTGCAGGCGCGCTGCTCCCGGCGCGAACCGGTGCGCAGCGGCGCGAGCGCAGTTCGCGCGGGCTGGCGACAGACGCCGGCGGATCACCTCCTGTTAATTACTCCACTAATTCGCGGAACCCGATCTAATTGATAGCTTACTTACATTTTGTCGTCGACGGTTCGCAGAAATATGGACGATGAACCGCTTTTAAGTAGTGAGCGACTTGGTAAGCATGTGAAAATGTAAGGATAGTCTATACTGTCTAATCAAATCAAATAATTCTTAATTGCATAGGCTTGTATACAGCACTTACAAATCGTCATACATTTGAATGATTTAAGACTATTTATAAGTAGTTTACTAAAAAAAGTAAATATAATGCGATTCTACCACTGTACCGGCTCGGAAAGTTGTTTCTGGTCGAGAAGATCCGGCAAGAAACTCGCCAGTTATTCTTATTCAAAATATTCGCAATTTATATTTTTTATCCAATCGACATTAGTTACATTAAATTTATTGCAGGTTCTTTTATTCTATCTCAATTAACTTTTTTCTATGTGATACGTGAAGTGGAAAACGAGCACACGGACACCAGTAGAGTCACAACTCAGGACTTATTTTAGGCCCTCCACCTCTACGAATGCGTACAATGAAGGAACCATAAAGTATTGACATGAAAAAACGTTAAAAGTAGTGTTAGAGGCATATAATTATTATAATTCTATGGTTAGAAGTAGAGACGTAAAGCTATGATAGTCCTTATAAGCACTAAGAGCATATTCATAAAATCGGTCTTTTAATCTTATTATCTGCTTGTTATCTTCATATCATTAATCATTTAAAAAAATATACATATTGAGATTTTATCTAATAATACAACCTCCGAGTTCCACACGTATTCGGTGGAATAAAATAGGTACCAACCTACACACACATCCAATTTTCTTTACACATTCATTTAAGTCATTGTCAAAAATAGGTAAAATTATATGAGGTATACAGGAATTAAGGACCTAATCAAATATCATTGAAAAATTTTCGTGATATGGCCGCATATTTTATGAAGAGACGAAGAGTTCGTAAACAAAAATGTGATGGGTATGAATTTTACCCATCCATACCCAATTTTTAGAACATGATTTATATAATATATTTTGTATATGTACTCCATCTGCATTACATACCTACATCGTTCCCATTTAAAATAATGATTAACTTATCAATACAGGATCCTGCCAGAAATGATAACCAAAGACACGTTGACGGCGCTAGCGGTATTCACCACGAGCTACAAGACGATTTTTAATCATTCCCCTTTATAAAATTCTCTAAAATTATATGTGTTTGTATTATTAATATTATGAACATACATTATTTATAATATAAAGAGATAACATTTGTTTAATTATTTGATAGTTTTTAATGTATAAAAAACTGTACAGATTAATCTAAATTTTTCACCAATGAATATTGTGAATCAATCGAAGTTTAGGTACCTATGTACCAACTCCAAATCGGTAAAGCTAGTAAATGTTATCAAAATCAAAATTTCCATGTTCCTATTCTAATTTTATTAATGAATAATATTATAATTATCAAGATCATTTAGTTTTTATGGTGTGGCAAACATTATATTTTAATTACCCTATTTGCCATGAGATTCTGGTAGGCCTATAATAAGTTTGACGGCGGCCGAAGCGCGCTTATCACGGTTTGTTGACGCGGACTCTACTTGCGTCTATACTCGCATACTATTTGCGTCTATACTCGCACTTCTCAGTTTATATCTATTATCTATGCTCGCACTCGTGGGGTGCGAGTATAGACGCAAATAGTGTGCGAGCGAGAAGTGAATAGATGCGCCGCCATTTCTGATCCCATTCTTTATCCGCACAGGCTTGTAAATAAATTTAATCATGTCTCCTCGCCTCGACTGTTTTGTGCAGGACGCGCCGAAACTGCGGGCTGCCGTCGATGCTTTTTGCGCGCGGGAATGTATCTCCGTTATTCGGGCGTAATGTAAGCCAAATGAGAAAAAGTGGCTACCCGCTGAGAAATTATTTATTACCTTAGTTAGTTTGTTGGTGATTATGGAATACTTGTCATTACTGTTTATTAGACAAAAAAAATAACGGCGATATTTATAGTTTCAGATAAACATACACCCCCTTATTATAAATCGCGATTTTAGAAAAGATTCGGTAAACGAGTCTAACCCCTTTTAACCTTGCGTAGATATTTGAACGGAATGGCATAAGCCTGACTACAGTAATCACTTTAAGATCGGGTTTTGTAATAAGGTGGTGTAGGTAAAGACAAAACTATGTAATGATTTTTACGACGCGGGTTTTTAAATCAGTTTACTTAAAAAAAAATAGTAATAATGCCTTTTAAAATTATTTTTTAGTTTTGCACTACTATGTATGTGTAATTTTTTCCTGTATTGCCCGTGGCGCAACTGCTTTGCACAACTTAGTTGTGCCATGGGAAATTCGTTTACCCGTGACAACTATTCCAATTGGTCTATTGGACGCATACAACAAAATTACTTTTGTGACCACTTGGGAGATTTTTCTGAGAAAATAAACTGATTCAGATATGTTTTTTTTTCAAGGATTAAAATAAAAGTACCAGGATAACATAGATTTCATTACGGAAAATTCAAATTTACCGTAATAACGTACGTAATAAAACGCAATAAAATACTTTTTTAAATATATTACAAGGCTTTCTTTATTTCACACCATATTTTCACAAGGTTTTAATTTAGAGATAACAGTAAAATAATATTAAAATATTTACAGATACAGAATCAACAGTTGTCCAGATTAACAATTTATTAGTCTTAAATAATAATATAATAGAGAAACTTGTTTGTCTAGGCTTCAAGTTAATATTTTATCTTGCAATAATTATTATTTCATTCCATAAATCCATCAAAAACTCTTTCCAATTAATATATCAGCAATATTAATATTAATTATCGCAACAAAAAATTACCTTACCCAGAAAGTATGCTCCATAATTTTCATACGGAAGTATTTGAGCTAGGGATAAGCAGCATACTCGGCGACGGACGCGGGCGGGCGAGGCGCCAAATCAACAGTACTCAATGTCTAAGGCGATATGTAAGTTGCGTGAAAGGACGGCGATTTATAAATATTGATTTCATAGAGATATGTCGCTAGTTGCACGAAAAATAAATTGTTCTGCAATTATTTGATAAATTCTTCAACTCGTATGTAAATATTTCACGTTAGATATATTTTATTTCGTTAATTTGGTTAATATGTATTTTCATTATTATCTTTGCTCATGGTCAACAAAAATAAATGCAATCAACGCGACAATACATTTTCAAAATAATGCCGCTCGTAAAATTTTGGAGCATAATTAACGTTACTCAGTCTATGTATATAAATTTATATTTATACAATAATTCGTATCATAGATGTTTCAGTGCACAATCCGAGAGACAAGAATCTTAACAATTATAAAAATGTAAGTAAAACACAATGCGAGTTGATGATGGTGACGCATTCGTGTATGACGATTGGACACATGAATGATTTATCCTACCAGCACCTCGACATATAAACATTACAATCATGATTCGTAAGTTACACTTTATAAACTTTTTGATCAAGGTGAATAATTTACTGAAATAAAATATAAACATACATAACTACATAAATTACAGACGAAAAACTTCACACAGCCATATTTCTTATATAAATAAATAAAATTCTAATTAATTACGGAAATATTTTTGGCTACAAAGATTTATAATAAGCAAAATAAATACTCGAATAACTGAGTATCCTCTCAGAGTACATAACCTGATCTATGATTCAGTTCTTATTCGTGCTATGATACAGGAACATTCATTTTATATGTTCATTAATATTCACTAACGCTTACGCCTACGTACGTATCGATCGGCCGAAGACCGGCCATCGGCTTCCCGTTCTCAACTTGTTGCCAGCAAGAGCGTTACGGAGCAGGGATTCTATTGTTTGTCGCGTTGCAAATACAGGGGGAGTACTAACCGGTCGGGGACACACGAAGCGCCTGCGCCGGCGGCACTGGACGATCGAACACTACGCTCCAGCGGTGGGACACCGTTCCACTTTTCACAAACTGCCCTAATGAACACATCACTCGTTTTGTGCAATGCAGAGGAATTTCACTGTGTCCGTTGTGGTCGATCTTTGGCGTACTGTGTGAGATCGCAGACACTGCGGGCCCGGGAGCGCTGTCCGGCTACAGCACGGAGCAGGGCGGCCGCGACAGTCTTCATTCCGACTCGTCCTCGTTGTCCTCGTCGAAGCCCGACAGGTCCGCGGAGTCCAAGTACCCGTGCATCACCTGAAAAAGATGAAATAATGCTATTACTTACAATTCACGGAGAACACCCGAGGCACAAAATAATAATACCTACACAGAAGGACGGCTAGTTATATCGCGAACTAAACATTTTTACGCATGCACACATACATGCATACATTATCATTATCTCAGTAGTAATTTCAGCTAGTTTCGGCAATAGTGACAGAAGACTGACGTGCGGGAGAGGGGCGATACAAGGTCATCTAGAGCCATCTTTCAGACAGGTTAGCAAGAACTTTTCAAAGAATCGTAGGCGTTAGCGTATCGTAAGAAATTTGTGAGAAAACCTGAAGAGCTCCCTCTCTTCCGTCCTCTTCTTCCTCACTTGGATTTAATAGGTGACAAAATATGGCGTGGGTAAGCTACGAATTCTTTGAATGTTCGTGCTAACACTTGTTTTACTTTTTAATTTCTGATAAGAGAAAATGTATTTTACACATATAAAGCATTTCCGAAATCTCGCAAACCCGCGGGCATATACATACTAATTATCGTTTGAGATCGTTGACCCTAAATTGGACTACCTATTCCGATCACAGGTTATTAATTATATTGATTGGAAGTGTAAAATAATATTAAGTTTAAGTTCTAATTTATTGCTTATACTATTACAGTTAAGACCTATTTTTAGCCTGGAACACAGGTGAACCTAGTTCAGGAAATAATGTTAAATATATATGTCGTACCGCGTACTCGAGCACGGCGAGGTGGCTGAACACGTACTGGTCGGGCACCTGGATGCTGTGGGTACGTACCGCGTACTCGAGCACGGCGAGGTGGCTGAACACGTACTGGTCGGGCACCTGGATGCTGTGGGTACGTACCGCGTACTCGAGCACGGCGAGGTGGCTGAACACGTACTGGTCGGGCACCTGGATGCTGTGGGTACGTACCGCGTACTCGAGCACGGCGAGGTGGCTGAACACGTACTGGTCGGGCACCTGGATGCTGTGGGTACGTACCGCGTACTCGAGCACGGCGAGGTGGCTGAACACGTACTGGTCGGGCATCTGGATGCTGTGGGTACGTACCGCGTACTCGAGCACGGCGAGGTGGCTGAACACGTACTGGTCGGGCATCTGGATGCTGTGGGTACGTACCGCGTACTCGAGCACGGCGAGGTGGCTGAACACGTACTGGTCGGGCACCGGATGCTGTGGGTAGTACCGCGTACTCGAGCACGCGAGTGGCTGAACACGTACTGGTCGGGCATTGGATGCTGTTGGTACGTACCGCGTACTCGAGACGGCGAGGTGGCTGAACACGTACTGCGTCGGCATCTGATGCTGTGGGTACGTAACGCGTACTCGAGAACGGCGAGGTGGCTGAACACGTACTGGTCGGGCACCTGGATGCTGTGGGTTACGTACCGCGTACTCGAGCACGGCCGAGGTGGCTGAACACGTAATGGTCGGGCATCTGGAATGCTGTGGGTACGTACCGCGTACTCGAGCACGGCGAGGTGGCTGAACACGTAATGGTCGGGCATCTGGATGCGTGGTACGTACCGCGTACTCGAGCACGGCGAGGTGGCTGAACCACGTACTGGTCGGGCATCTGGATGCTGTGGGTACGTACCGCGTACTCGAGCACGGCGAGGTGGCCTGAACACGTACTGGTCGGGCATCTGGATGCTGTGGGTACGTACCGCGTACTCGAGCACGGCGAGGTGGCTGAACACGTACTGGTCGGGCATCTGGATGCTGTGGGTACGTACCGCGTACTCGAGCACGGCGAGGTGGCTGAACACGTACTGGTCGGGCATCTGGATGCTGTGGGTACGTACCGCGTACTCGAGCACGGCGAGGTGGCTGAACACGTACTGGTCGGGCATCTGGATGCTGTGGGTACGTACCGCGTACTCGAGCACGGCGAGGTGGCTGAACACGTACTGGTCGGGCATCTGGATGCTGTGGGTACGTACCGCGTACTCGAGCACGGCGAGGTGGCTGAACACGTACTGGTCGGGCATCTGGATGCTGTGGGTACGTACCGCGTACTCGAGCACGGCGAGGTGGCTGAACACGTACTGGTCGGGCATCTGGATGCTGTGGGTACGTACCGCGTACTCGAGCACGGCGAGGTGGCTGAACACGTACTGGTCGGGCATCTGGATGCTGTGGGTACGTACCGCGTACTCGAGCACGGCGAGGTGGCTGAACACGTACTGGTCGGGCATCTGGATGCTGTGGGTACGTACCGCGTACTCGAGCACGGCGAGGTGGCTGAACACGTACTGGTCGGGCATCTGGATGCTGTGGGTACGTACCGCGTACTCGAGCACGGCGAGGTGGCTGAACACGTACTGGTCGGGCATCTGGATGCTGTGGGTACGTACCGCGTACTCGAGCACGGCGAGGTTGGCTTGAAACACGTACTGGTCGGGCACTCTGGATGCTGGGGTACGTACCGCGTACTCGAGCACGGCGAGGTGGCTGAAACACGTATGGTCGGCATCTGGAGCTGTGGGTACGTACCGCGTACTCGAGCACGGCGAGGTGGCTGAACACGTACTGGTCGGCATCTGGATGCTGTGGGTACGTACCGCGTACTCGAGCACGGCCGAGGACTGGCTGAACACGTTACTGGTCGGGCATCTGGATGCTGTGGGTACGTACCGCGTACTCGAGCACGGCGAGGTGGCTGAACACGTACTGGTCGGGCATCTGGATGCTGTGGGCGCGCTGCGCGCGGATGCGCTCCACGGTGCCGCGCACGTCCGCCACGCCCTCCGCCGCCAGCCGCAGCGTGCAGATGTCCAGCGTCAGGAACGTGCCTGCCAACAATCATTATTTACATGCCCACATAGAATAGAACAGACTTGACTAGAAAGATGCGATGACAAGACTAAAAATATCTGAACCACGATCCTCAGTAAAAATAATAATAATATCCTCCAAGCGATTACGGCGACGGAGGCTAATCTCAACGATCAGCCACGTACGCAGATGTAAATAAAGTGTGTGCGCAAACACAAGTGCACTCCCCATTCCATTACCCTCACATTCCGATGGGACAGCAGCGTGACACGACCGGAGAGGGATTGGGCACAGGACCAACCGAGGCACGGGGGTACATGACCGCCAACTTCCAGACTCCGGGCTGACACTAAGAATTTCTTACCGATAATTTTGGTACAAATTTTTGGCCCGACCCGGGGATCAAACCCGGGACCTCTTACACAACCGTCGTTTTAAAGTGCGAACCACTCACCACTGCGCTACCGAAGCAATCAGTAATAAGGGACCGACTAGAGAGAGAGGGAGAGAGAGGGAGAGAGAGGGAGAGAGAGGAGAGAGAGGGAGAGAGAGGGAGAGAGAGAGAGAAAGAGAGAGAGAACAGACTTAGAGGACCACGAGTATTTCTCATTGATGTATCCGCCAAAAATAACACTCACCCCCGGACAACATTTGCCACGACAAACTGAAAATCTCTAAACAGGTTGCGTACCCAGGTCGGCTGCTGTAGGAACAACATAGGCAAATAGGGACACACACGGATCCAGCAATGATTGAATATACTTTTATTGCACTAAAAAACAATGTGAAAATAAAACTAGGTAATACATGAGATGTATAACGAAGGCAGCCTTAATGTCTGCGAGTGCTCTTTGCCCGGACAGCTGCACGTACGACGACGACCTGTGCATGCTACTGACAACGCAGTCCGCGTGGCGAAAGTACTTTCATACAAACATTTTTCGCCTAGTTATTTGGGTACGGGACCATCGTGCCTTAGTCCCACTCGCATTTAGCCGATATTTTAAATGGATTTGTTTGGATTCAATAATGTACCTATTCGATTAAAGTGACTCGTTTCGTACCTGTTCGTCCGATTCCAGCAGAACAGTGTACTACGATCGGAGGTCCTCTACTATGTCCCGCCCATGCATCTCCTAAGCTGTAAACAAAAACATTAAATAAGTATCTACATACACATCATGGCAAAGATATAAAGATATGTTATAATTTAAAGAGCGCTGCTATTCGCAAATAGTGTTTGAAAACAGGATTGTTTGATGCAAGCTCTATTGGTCGTAAAAACATTGGGAATCACTGGATGACAACCCAGCACCTCCCATGGCCATACCAACACTGCGGTTATACTAGCAGAATCGTCGGAGATGTGCGCGGATATTGCGTGTCCTTGGGGCTCTTGCACTCCACCGCGGACAATTCTTGACTCCCTATATCTATATCCTTGTACCTAATTTTGCAAATGGGAGATTCGTGATTCTTTCTGGGGCCGCAGACACCACATCACGGGTGGCACCTTCTGGCACCGGGCAGTCCAGGTCGTATCTTCTACGGTGCCAGTCGTGCGCGAATTCAAGCAGCCTGGCGAAGTTCGCCCCCGACGACACAAGGTTTGTCAAGGTCGACCTTATGCCGTCGGGTAAACGAATGAGTCAAGCTCAAGTGAAGAGGGTGTGTGTGTACTCACTCGGCGAGCGCGGCCTGCTGCGCGCGGCGCACGTGGTGCAGAAAGCGCAGCACGGGCTGGGCGCGGCCGCCGCCGGGGGGTGTGTGGGGTTGTGTGGGGTGTGTGGGGTGTGTGGGGTGGTGTGGTGTGTGTGGGGTGTGTGTGAGGTGTGTGTGGGGTGTGTGTGGGGGTGTGTGTGGGGTGTGTGTGGGGTGTGTGTGGTGTGTGTGGGGGTGTGTGCGGGGTGTGTGCGGGGTGTGTGCGGGGTGTGTGCGGGGTGTGTGCGGGGTGTGTGCGGGGTGTGTGCGGGGTGTGTGCGGGGTGTGTGCGGGGTGTGTGCGGGGTGTGTGCGGGGTGTGTGTGGGGGTGTGTGGGGGTGTGTGCGGGGTGTGTGTGGGGGTGTGTTGGGGTGTGTGTGGGGTTGTGTGTGGGGTGTGTGGGGGTGTGTGTGGGGTGTGGTGGGGTGTGTGTGGTGTGTGTGGTGTGTGTGGTGTGTGTGGGGTGTTGTGGGGTGTGTGGGGTGTGTGGTGGGGTGTGTGTGGGGTGTGTGTGGGGTGTGTGTGGGGTGTGGTGGGGTGTGTGTGGGGTGTGTGTGGGGTTGTGTGTGGGGTGTGTGTGGGGTTTGTGTGTGGGGTGTGGTGGGGTGTGTGTGGGGTGTGTGTGTACTCACTCGGCGAGCGCGGCCTGCTGCGCGCGGCGCACGCGCTGCAGGAAGCGCAGCACGGGCTGGGCGCGACCGCCGCCCGGCACGCCGTAGTCGGGCCAGCGCGTGTACTGCCCGTGCCAGATCCGCCGCGATTGCTCCGTCTGGAACCGTACACAACAAATGAATAAATAAATATTAAAACAATTGTTGGTTTTTTCTTTTCAATAAAAAAAAAATCTGCTATTAAGAAGCTAATTATAACTCCGTGGAAATCGAGGGTGAAGCAGAGATGGTTACACCAAAATCACAGCCATCTCCCAATAAACCGTGCACCGTGAACCGCCAGTACGCTTGGACATGACACAAACCAAATAATTGTCAGCTACTGTGACGTAGATGAAACTTTGAGTACAGTACTGCGGCACTGACGCGCTAGTGAGACACTGACCCTGAGCTCGGTGAGCAGCAGGTGCGTGATGGTGTAGTCGTCGTTCTGCTCCACGAGCTCGGTGGCGACGGCGTAGCCGGTGTGGGTGGCGCGGGAGCCGACGGTGAGGAGCCAGTACTGCGGCACTGACGCGCTAGTGAGACACTGACCCTGAGCTCGGTGAGCAGCAGGTGCGTGATGGTGTAGTCGTCGTCCTGCTCCACGAGCTCGGTGGCGACGGCGTAGCCGGCGTGGGTGGCGCGGGAGCCGACGGTGAGGGGCCAGTACTGCGGCACTGATGCGCTAGTGAGACACTGACCCTGAGCTCGGTGAGCAGCAGGTGCGTGATGGTGTTAAGTCGTCGTTCCTGCTCCACGAGCTCGGTGGCGACGGCGTAGCCGGCGTGGGTGGCGCGGGAGCCGACGGTGAGGGGCCAGTACTGCGGCACTGACGCGCTAGTGGGACACTGACCCTGAGCTCGGTGAGCAGCAGGTGCGTGATGGTGTAGTCGTCGTCCTGCTCCACGAGCTCGGTGGCGACGGCGTAGCCGGCGTGGGTGGCGCGGAGCCGACGGTGAGGGGCCAGTACTGGCCGCACTTGACGCGGCCGCGCTCGATGGCGCGCGTCGTCATCACGATCACCAGCGTGCCCTGCTCCCACACCATGCGCCAGAAGTCGCCGAACGTCTTCGGTAGTGGCCCTGCAATATACAATATTATACTAATTGGAATCAACGAACAACAAACAATAGATTAAATTGACGCGACTAATTTGTTCTTAAGATGTAAATTCTATAGACATCCACGAGGATTATAATAAGTTAACCGAAAAGGTGAATTACTTGCGCGATATTATCGACACCCCGCGCCATCTACCTACATCGAAAAAACTTGCACACTTTTCCTAAAAAGTCCGATAGTCATAGTCTTAACACCAGAAATAAACATACTTGCCGTCCCAGTCCTCAGACTTCATAAAATCGGTAATTCCTTTGTTGGCTTAAGTATTAAGATATTCAATAAGCTCCCACAAAATGTCATTAACCTATCACTGGATAAGTTGAAGCCTCATAATATTAAAACCTGCCTAATGAAGGAAGGTTACTATAGTGTACAAGAGTATTTAAATGATAAGGATTCTTGGGCATGTTAATCGATTAGTCTTGCGAGTTGTTATTCATAGTAGTCTGATAACTTTGACATTTGTATTTTATTTTCTTCTCAATTGAAACTCTGTAACATCATCAATATTTGAAAAGAGTAACTACTGAGTTTCTTGCTGGTGTCTTCTCAGTGGAAATCGACGTTCCGAACCAGCGGTAGATGATAAATATGTACACCTATATTGACATTCATAAGTGTTCAGTATGAACCTAAATTTAATAAAGATTTTTTTATCTTTATCTTTTATCTTATCTTTCTTTATTAGCTCTTATTTATTATATCGGGAGGGTCAACGCCCTGATAATGCATAATGTGTGTGAGATATCTGAAAATGCAGTTCAAACAAAATTATATAGAAAATAGGTTTATTTTTACTGTTTATCCCGTTGGTAAGTACTAAAAAAAGTTTTCGACGTGTTCAAGCGCTCTATTGAGGGCAACCTATTTTCTTCTCCATGCAAAAGTGTATTGGGCAAAATCCATTGGGCGAGGCGTTGATGGTTGTGTTTTAACGAGGGAAAAGCAATTTATTTTAGACTGCGCTGACTTGGCATGGTGGAACGTGCTCGGCGGCGGATGCGAGCTGACGTTGTTGTCAAGCGTTGACAAGTTACACTGAGTTAACGTTTCGCGGCCACATTTTGCGTGCCGAGTGATATGAATTGTTAAAAACAACATATTTTTAACGGCAGTTTTCAGCATAATATTCGAACTTATCAAGTCCAAAAATTGGTACTATGTAATCATGATTACTTTCGACTCTATCGATGATATCCAGCCGAATATCGAAATACCTATTTGTCGTCAATTCGACATTTGTATAGATAAACTAGGTCTAGAATTAGACTTAGACCTAGTCTAGGTTTAGCTATTTAGGTCAACTCTAGGTCTGAAATGTATGTCTACGTAGATGTTGAATGTCGTGATGACATAAATAATTAAATTCATATAGCATGTCACGAGTTTTTGTTGACCTACATATAAATCCTTCTATTGAATTACTCTATCTATTAAAAAACCGCATTAAATTCCGTTGCGTAGTTTTAATGATTTAAGCATACGTACTGAGTCTGACAGAAACGAGAGCGAATTTGTGTTATACTATGAGTGATGAAGCCGCCAACTAGTCTGGCGACAAAAAGTTGCCGGACTAGTCGGCGTTGACTAGGCGGCCCGCCAGGTTCAGTGTGTAAGGGTGCCTGCCTTTCCACCAAAGATGTACACCAGCTATACTGGATATCAGACGCAACCATTGCAACCTAGCGTAATTATTGGTTCATGTCTTTATTATTGTAACAAATGTTTGTTGGTGCAACAGATATTTGTGTTGGGTCTGGGTGTTTGTGGTACCTTCGATGTTTCTGATTTCCACAGAACAAGGGAAAACCTTAGTTTTAGGACCAGAAAAATGTATGTGATGTTGTCTTAATTTATTGATTGACAGCGACACATCAGGCTACTACTATCTGTCACAATTCCTCAACTCAACGTGTTTGACATTAAGGCGCAGAGTACCCCTAACTAGCGACAACAATCTATTTTTAACAATTTCGGACGGGGAGCCTCTAAGCAAACATTTATACTATTTATTAAATAATTGTGCACTACTTTTTGATGTGTATTTGCACTCGAAATTGGTATTAACGCCATAAGTGGCCGTTTTTGGCAGTAATTCAAATTTTGAGTACAAAAGCAGACCCAAAAGTTAAGCATAAGTGTTAAACAAATATTTTAAATCAATTGGCGTCGCTAGTGTGCCATACCCGTCACCTTAAGGTAAAAATCTGTGAAAGATGACGAAGAAATTCAACAGTTTTGTATACGTTCATGTGTGGATATACGTAGGTACCTGTATCGTGTTTTTGTGAAATAAATGATTTATTTATTTATTCGTAAAGCAAAACCGATAATCAGTAACATGTGAATATGTATACATTTATTTAAGTTTTAGTTTTGCCGTGTGGTCCCCGGCAGAGTAGAATAGGCCACCCTCACTCTTACCGAGGTGTCGTAAAAGGCAACTAAGGTAAAGCTGCTGGCATGATCATCAGCACCCAGAGAAGGAAAACTCTGCATTTATATCAAAACCCTCGCCAACCCGTCTGCCAAGCGTGGTGAGTATGGCAATTACCCCTCATGTGATTGAGGGAGGCCCGTGCCCCAGCAGTGGGGACTTAAATGGGCTGATGAGGATGATGATGATTTAAGTTCAGAGCTAGATTGATTGACTAGTTACCACAATCATTTTATTACATATCGCATTCATAGCGTAGCACATGTTCGGCGGAAAGGGACACTATGTACCTATAGCGTGAACACTCACTTGGCATGGTGGAAGGTGCCGTGCGGCGGGCGCGAGCGGATCTCGTCGTACTCGGCGACGAGGCCGCGGCGGCGCAGCGCGCGCACGCGGGCCAGCAGCGCCGGCGCCGCCTCGCCCGCGCCGCCGCCCGCGCCGTAGCACTCCTCGTCCGACAGCCCGGGGGACGCCTCGCCGCTCGACCAAGTGCCGCGGGCTAACAATACACACACGCAATACTTTCATTCAATTACTTCATTGACTGACCGGATGGCGCAATTGGTAGTGACCCTGCCTCGTACGCCAAAGGTCGTGGGTTCGATCCACACCCTGGACAAACATTTGTGCGATGAACACTTGTGTTTGTTCGGTGTCTGGGTGTAATATATGTATGTATTTAAGTATATATTTGTGTTCCTCTGTTGTCTGATATCTGTAACACAAGTGCTTAAGCTACTTAGTACGGAATCAGGTTAACGTATGAGATGTTGTGAGAATAATAATAATTATTATTATTCATTGACCTGGAGCGCAATTCCCGTCCTCGTGATATTTTGAAAACATGGCGGATGTCACATGAAATCCATACAAAAAAACTGTGTTTTGGTGCTCACACCCAGATCAACACTGCTTTATTTCAAAATAAGACATTTTGCACAATTGACGAAAAACCGTTATCTCAAGCTATTTTACAGTTATTACTAATGTCTTGAACATACCATAGCCACTGCACTTTATACTTTAGCCGATTCTGGTTTCCTATTAAAGTTTATGAAAAAGTACGTACTTGAGTTATTCCGAAATAATACAGTATTGTTCTGGATAGTGCTTCCGTATGATGATAAATGTCACTGAGCCCGAGAATTGGGCTCCTCATTCCGTACCAACTTAAGCACTTTCGTAAACGGATGATTCTTCGAGATGTGACTTTTGCGGCCATCGTCTAGTCTAATATTACTGCAAAAATTGCAAGATCTTAAAATATTCTGAATAATAAATAAAATGCCTCTTCTAATAATATATAACTTTTACGTGTAGTTTAAGATTCTGATATCAATTTCGGAGTAATATTATATTTTGAGGATGGCCACGAAAGTCACATCTTGAAGAATCACTCAAACACTTTCATGTAATGTCTGTGAATAAAAAAAAATATAACTCGTTAAACTCTTAGGTGTGAGAGGGTGAAAAAATATTCGAAACCTTAATTTGAAGCCGTAACGAACGAGAATATACCTGTTGCATCCTAACAACGGAGACATACAGCAAGTGTGAAAGAGAAGAAACCTCCGCCCTCTGTTTTAAAATTATTTAAACCTCAATTCACTCGTTATACCTATTGATCTTACACCAGTTGTAACTACGAGTAGCACCCTCACATTACTTAACAAATATCTGCATAGCATTTAGCAAGGTTTGGAACAATATAAATGTAATTTAAAACCAATAATAAAAATTCGAAAGAATGAAAAAATCTTCGTTTACTATACCTACTTCATGAGTTTATCGATAAACAGCAAGCGTATGTGTAAACAGCGCTATCTGTAACCCATATTTCTACATAGACAAATATCCAATATATTTCAGAATTATAATAACCGATAAATCAATCTGATGATGAATTCACAAGGACATGCATAGATCTAACTATTTTATATTCAAACACGTGAGTGACAACTTGCAATTAGTAACACCTTAGTGTTGTCAATACATAGCCTAACTCGTAAATAAGATATTACAAACACATATTCCGGCACAGAGGATACACGTGAGCCGTCGCAAACAACAAAGTGGCTACAAACAACATTATGCGAATCACAAACAGTTCACATTATATGGACCATTGGCGCATATACTATACAATCAACTTTATGTTCTTCACCTTCAGAAACAACACATTAAACTTCCATTCGATTTCCAATAAATTATATGCTTTATTTTATACAGTCTTGCAATTAATAAACAAGTTAAAACCGAAATTACCGTTACAGCGTTTTGTTTTCGACCCAATTAAACCCATCGAATAAAAAAACTACAAATTTAGACGTTAACATACCTACATTTTTAGTGTCGGATTCAGAGTTCATAATAAAATTATAAAACAATTTTAAGTAGACGAAGTCGGTACTTACTTGTAAACAAAATAAAAATCTGTCAAAGTTGACGAGTTGTCAAAATGAAAAAAAAGTTTGGGTTTCTAAAAAAGATACATTCCTACTGGCTAAAAAGTTTTTATATTATTAATTATAATACATACTATTTCAGTGCTGAAACAAGGCTAAACCCGTCGATCAACAAAATTTGTTGTAGAGCTGTTAATGTAGAGCTGTATTATGTCAGCAGCTGGATTATTACAAAAAAAAATGTATAAAAAATGTTTACTTACTGCTTATATCTAAATCATCCTCGTCTCCTGAGTTTATGTGTCTGCTCTTCATGTCGCCATTGTAACCGTGCGTATGTCTGAAAAAAATACACAAAATATAAAATTCACCAAAAACGATTTTATGGAATAACTAAGTATAAAATAAAAACAATATACGAATTTCAAAACTAAAACCAATCAATAATGAAAATTACAAACGTGAGACATGTAGCAATCAATGATCATGAACTAATATTTATAAGATGATGAGGACTTGTTAATGAAAGTTACAAAAGCAAACAATAGTCAAGTGTTTTGCTTGTAACTGGTAATGCTTGTTTTGAAATGCAGCCAACTTTATCTATTAGGTACTATAAATATACATTGCCCACCTAGGAATAGTGCAATAATGTTCTATAAAGCGGACCAAATCGCGTCTAGTCGTACTGGAGAAAATGTACGTAACAGATACCGTGTCGGTTGGTTCCGTGCAACCTCTTTTCCCCAGGTCTACGAATCGACTTCAATTAAGGACGAGCCCGTAATTCTGAAAAATGATCTCACATTATCGGAGCTTACCGAAGCCGCTGAATGCCTTGCCTGATCTTGTCTTTAGTAGATAGTTTAATTTGTATACTAGAAAGGAGGGGCTGTATAATAGTCTCTCCTCTTCGTTTAATACCTCTTATAGGCCTTAGCCTATAAGAGCTCTTAAGCTAGGATGCATTTTAACTTGAATTTTAGTCATGACTCAGGAGCCAATATAGGTACATTATTAAATTACCTACAAGAAGCAGTAAAGCTTTCATGACGCTGGGGCAATATTGGTAGACCTGAGCATTAACCACCGTTTCTTGAAATGACTAATATATTGACAAATTTCCTTCAGGTGTCTGAAGTACTGGCGTCAAATTAATACATCAAGTTAGAGGAATGTAAAGCCATTAATCTCGTGCTGAGCCACCTCCGACGGTGTAAGTACTCACCTAAGTGGGCTTGTATCGCAGGTGTAGGGCGGGTCCCCGCTAATGTGCATGTCGGTGTTGTTGTCGCACAGTCTCGCCGCGCGGTCGCTTGTCATGTCACATCCGACCTCGTGCTCTATTATGCCTGTAGACAAATAGATCCCATCTACAACTAGACCTTATCAACTTTACATTTCAAAACATATACACATTACTGGAAATAATCATGACATGTGATATGCAAAAAAAAATTCATGACTATATGAATAATCAATTTCAGTCATTAATGAAAGTAATTGCACAGATCTTATATTTAATTTCCAATCTATAGAGATCTATCTATAGAATCTATATTTAATTTCCAATCTATAGCTAGTCTAATAATAGTATTAGACTAGCTCCTAGACGATTTGTTGATGATCAACATCATCAAATCGTCTAGGAGTAAGTAGCTATTTTGATTTAGAAATACCCTTCTAGATGCAGAATAACCCTTATCTGTTATTTAATGACTAAAATTATAACATAGATTTTATTGAATATTAAGTTTATAAAGCAATACAAACCACAATAACCATATTCCCTCATCAAACTTTTTTTTTTTAAACCAGACAATGAATCATACGGGACCAACAGATTTTGAACTTTTTTGCAGTTGGATTAAGGTTGAAAACCAATGAAATAAATTATATCTAGTTGCCTGGTATAGGGTTAAATTGATAATAATCTATCTCATAACATAATAGTAGCGATCAAACACGTTAACTCGCGGTCGCGAAACATCAAACACGACGCTCTACATAATAAGTAAATATGTAAGTTTTTTTTTTCACGTACAAAATGCACGCGCGGTCTATGTAACAAGCCCGTGTTCAATGTGAGCAACGCCTTAGGCTTCAAACTACTATTCAAATATGCGCCAGCCTGACAGTCAATACGGTATTTATTCTCATGGTCATAGAGACCTTCGAATACATCAGACCTTCAGAGTAGCTACCTCAGTTCGCTGATAACACCAGAACATAACAACCAGTGACAATGTAAACTGACAATAAAAGCGATACTCATCATAACATTACGCCATATACGTAGAAATACGAACACAAATAGCGCAAATTAAATGAGGATGCGCGAATAGTGTACAAATAATTAAACATTAGACTTATTAGACGACTTAATTAACAAAGTAGCCTCGCACAAAAAGCAAATAAATTGATAAAAAATAGCAACCATTAGAATTAAGACAAGGTGGCTATGTAAAGACAAATTATAATTACTGCTGCGTCGTAACGTAATACAATACATTATACATTTCGCAGTAAGACATTAATCACGTTACGTTCCGTTACACAAAGATGCATTATATAAAAGTCACACTTTATGCAAAATGGATATTTTTTTAAATAAACACTTACCATTTTGTGGTTTGGTGGCGGGTATGTGATTGCTAATTACATATTCGTCAATAATTCCTTCTAACTTTGCGTTCTGGAGGTTATTTGTGTAACAATTTCTGCAGTGTTCCAACCTGGAAACAAAATTATAAATTCCGTTACATAAATAAATGAATATGAAGTTAGATAAATAGAGTTGTTGGCTTAAATAGACGTTTACATAAAACAAAATATGTATACCTATTACAATGTTTCTATAAGTAGACTAAACTAACGTTGAAACGAAAATATTTTAATTTTACTGACATATCTATACTTCGATTCTCTACAATTTATCACGCACGTTACTCATTAAGTCCCTACCAAAAACTATGATGATACGTGGTATGGATAATAAGAAAGCGCACGCAACATCTAAATAAGTAATGAAGAAACATGTATTTAAAACTATGTCACTTGTTACGCAAGTCTGTGAAAAGCTACATGAAATATAATAAATCTTTGTTCCTTAGTGCTTTTATTGTCCACCGTCTAGGTCGTAAATATTACCTGATCCTCTTTTATGGCTACGCAAAGTTTCTATCTAGGGTATTTGAATATATCTCCATACTCTTTTTTCCATTCCTATAACGTTAGTCATAATAATATAAACTTTGCTACGACTATTACAGAAAAAAAATGCTATTACCCCATAATCTAATACAGTTTAGACAGAATCCCAGTAGTTTTGTACGTTATAAATAATATACCTTTAGATATTGGTCTATGTTTATTAGTTTTTTATTATTTATATTTATCCTGTAAATTAATTTCACGTTCTAATTGCAATCCTTTAAATGCGTAACAAACATGCAAACGCTGGAATTGTATAACTATTCAGAGAATAATTTGTAACCGTCGTGTTTGTGTAACTCGCAATTACTTCCGATGAAAACCGTTACAGTGGAAAGCCGTGAGTCATCGTCTACTTTATAATAATACAACGATTCCTTAAAAGCTCGCTCCAGGCGGGTACTGAGCTTCGCGTAATACAATGAGCCCCATACATCGAAAGTGTGAAAAGCTGGCGAAAAGTTTAATTCGACTAACTAAATTATGTCCATACAGCGAATGCTCAAATAGAGCGATTTTTCAGAGAATAGGTAACGAAATGAAAAAAAAAACAGTATTTTTTATGTTTAGCCTCTGGATACTACGCAGGTGGCTTAATTTGAAGCCGTCCCGTAACGAACGAGAATACCTGTCGCATCCAAAGAAAGGAAATACACAGCGCGTGTGAAAGAGAGGGAAACTTAGATTCGGTCGTAACGTTTGCTTTAAATTAGAGATTCTGTCGGAGGACAGACGTTTCTCTGCCAGGTGAGGCCCTCAGGTTCGCTTAAACTTTGGACGTAAGATACGATGGGCTACGGCCGATGCGACAACTTTCACCATTTTCTTTGGGGGACGTACATATGGCTTCGTGTCAGTGAACACAATCTCTACACCATGGACGATGAGAGGATGCCCAGGGGTGTGAGTCGGTAGACTAACACCCCTGGGCATCCTCTCATCCGGAGTCTCCCGACGGCGGGGGTCTACCGACCCCCGCCGTCATGCGGGGGGAGTCCGACATAACCCGTCCGCCCCCCGGCGGATGGGTATGCGTAAGGCATTTTCCCTGGGAAAACAAAAAAAAATCACCAATATGTCCTACGAAAAAAAAAATTGGATTGATTACACGATGTAAAAACATAGAAATGACAATATGGCCTTCAAAAGATGGCATAATACCCAATAGGCCCTCAACGCATCAGCGACTACTTCGATCTCGCAGATGTTCTCATGACTTTAAGTGGAGTTACCCTTTTTGCACCTTGGACCGTCTTTTTTACTGAGACTTAAATACTACCTATTTTCACTGCGGCGGGTAAACTCCACCTGACGCCGTCCATTCATGGACAGCAATGAGCACTAATTATCAGGTGACACGCTTGTTCGTTTGTCACCTCTAGCACAAAAAAAATCGACTCATTTGTTGATATTGCTCGCTTTATGTCTCGTTTGTTAAAAAGCCCGCATCCAACAATGCGGGAATCAATTCCCATATCCGAGGTCAAATGAATAATATTTGTAATGAATAGGAACAATGACATTATTCAATTAATGAGAAACATTTTAAAGAATAGGAGTAGAACGTTATTTCAATATCATCCGGGCTAGTGCAAGTCGCAACATCACAATTCCAGGATACGCATCGATCCTATTAGCCGGTACCTGGGGAACGGTGCCTGTGCAATGCACATATATTCCTGCACTATGCCAGATATATTTCAGCGTGGGCGGCATACTCGTGTCACCTGCTCGTGTGGGTTTGCCTATTGATATCTCTTTCCTATCTGTAACAGCGTTATTGGAAGCTTAAGTACCTAACCTATCTGCAGTGTGGAAAGTTTTATCAGATTTTATAAAAAAAAGCTATTTCTTGTGGCCTCTTGTGTTCGTATGGTCCCTTATGCCATCACTTCTGCCTACTTTAAAACTACAAATTAGAAACCTTAATATAGTCATGAAACAATGTATAACAGTACGTGTGAAATAATACTTAAGTGATAGTTGATATAACATTTGTTTAAGCCCCAGGCAACTCAGGTACTTTTATATGGACCTAGTTCTGTAGAAAGCAGCCAAGTGGCACTTTTTCGAAAATCGAGTTATTAAGACAGCCATACTAAATTCGACATGCCGGATTTTTTGCAAAGACAGCCATTTCGATATCTCTTCTTACGGCGGAGATATCAGCCGTCTAATGCAGCCATTCAACAAGACATATTTTGTAAATAACAGTCATCATGGTGTTAAATGCAACCAATTTTGACACAAACTGCCTAATCTATATTGCATAAGTCAGCCTACTATATGGCTGTTTCATACAAATTTCAAAATGTTAGGAGGTATAGGTGGTCGAGTTTCGTAAAAAACAGCCAGTGCACATTGGCTGTTTACTGTAAATTATATATTTGTTACGAGTCCATACTTGGCTTTTTCTAACATCGTGCAGGCTGATTTCATCTAATTTTAATGTTATTAAATACTATTTTAAACGCCGTACCGTAACCATCGTACCCAGAAACAATAATCAAAATTAAAGGTTACTTAAGAAAATTCTATGATCCTTACGTCATGCGAATAAGGACGATTTTTAAACTTGCAATTAACATTAGCGTATGACGTCTCTGATCGTGGCCGTATAACTTTTACTTGTTTAATTATATCTCACCTATTTCTACTTGTTTACCTACGTCTATAGATTCCTGTGATTTGGACTGTTATTATTATTTATTACAACAAAGCGCAGGCGGCGCTTCGTTGTAATAAATAATAATCTTGTTAAAAGGCTGCGAAGGTCAGATCATGTTCATGATGATATGGTATACGATAAAAACTAAAACCCGACTACCAAAACGACACGCTAAAATCCGAAACAAGAAAATTGTCTCTGCTCATATTCTTATGCCGTATCGCCGTGGTCGTATGCCACACTGATTTTAATATTATTACCTATAATGAATCTGTTTTGCTACAGTAGGTGGCATACGACCACGGCGATACGGCACAATAATTTCAGCAGAGACTCTTTTCTTGTTTCGTACTTTTTAGCGTGTTGTTTTGGTAGTCGGGTTTTAACTTTATTTTTATTTAACATATTTTTAGTTACGTAAATAAAATTACATATTTGAAATGTGATAAAAAAGCTCTTTCATTTGATACCCCACACGGTGCCGTCAAGCTAATTTTTTTTTAGTTTCTTACTCTAAGTCCTTTAGAGGGCGCAGTAGTCAATTTAACGTGACGTCATGTCACTTATAACCAGAAGACAAACAAGACGCTTCTAAAGACACCTCATTTGTTCAAATATGATAACAAGTTTAGAAGTTATGAGGGAACAGATGAACAACCATACATAATACCAATCAGATTCTTCCTTCACTAAGAAATTGAAGCTTTACATTCAATAAGGAGTATTTGAGAAAACTACATATTGCTAAGAGATAACGGCTACGACTAAAATGTCGCTAAACGTTCTAAGTATTTTTAGTATCCAAGTGGATCCTTCGACTATTTTGAGAGCCCCCTCATTTCCATGGCAACTCTATAATATTACCTGCTCCGAATGCTAATATTGCTCTCATCACCATGGTAATACACCACAAGGTACTGTTTATATGTTAGGTATGACATTTTTTTATTCGACCCCAATAATATGAAGCATTTGCAAAGACAGATCTGGCTCTACAACTTGGGTGTCCACAGTGCTAAAAACAACCAAAGTTACTGTTATACATGGATCGAGGGTCAGGCAGGACGTGGCGCACAGGAAGTCGGATCGTCTCCACTGAAACACATAGATAAGAATGTTTCTGACACTATAAAACATTTGATTCTTTGGTCGGATTCCTGCGGCGGTCAAAACAGGAATATCAAAATTACGCTCATGATAAAAGTAGTTCTTGAGATGAAACCTAACCTTCAATCTATCACTTTTAAGTATTTGATGCCAGGCCACAGCTACTTACCCAACGATAAGGACCTCGGTGACATTGAGAGAGCCTTAAAGTACAATCAAAGGATTTACACGCCTGACGACTATATTCAAATTATGGCTGTATGCAAAAAGAAAAACCCTTTTATAACTTGCCAAATGCAAAGTGACGATTTTTACTCCGTTGAAACTCTCGAAAAGTTAATAATAAATCGGAAGAAAACGACAAGTAATAACAAAGTTAATTGGCTGAAAACAAGAGAATTAAAAGTAACAAACACAAACCAATATCATATTTATATGAAGTCTGACTTTGATCAAGCAGATTATGATTGTTTAGACATTACTCGCAAAACATCTAAAAGACGTCAAGACTGTAATAATTCAGAAGAAGGTGATATGAAGAGTAAGCTATCTAAATTATGGCTTAGTGGAAAACCGATCGCGGAGCCCAAATTACGTGACATAATATCTATAAAACATCTGATTCCGGAGGATGCTAGACACTTCTATGATAATTTAATGAGTAGAAATGAAATAATTATTGATGATGACATTGACGGGCTTAACGCCGAGTTGGATTTTGATTTGGAAGAGGAACATTGAGAGCGGACAAATTGTATACCTCTACTATTGATTTGATTTTATTTTATTTGTAATGTTAATAAATGAATAGTGTTCATTGATATTTATAAAAATACAATAAACATTTTGTGACCTTTTTTAAATAAAGACTTTTAACACGACTTTTTAGTTATTTTACAAATTACATATTTATTTTACATGAAATAATAAAGTTACGTAAATACTATAATGGAGAAAAACAGTAATACATTAGTTTCTTTATTTCCTTGTCTGTGTTTTACATACTGTTATTCCATTTTGAATTAATGCAGAACACAGCCAACTTATGTGGCTGGTTTATTCTTTATTGTAATTTTAATAAAATAAGCTATTTTGCATAATCCAGCCACGTCAAAAACGCTAATATTGGTGTTAAGCTAAATGATACGAAATCGTGGATAGGCTATAAAAAACTGCTATACTTGTCCTAATAATTCTCAAATATAAAATAAACAGAAAAGCGATAAATAACTGAAGGGTGACATTCGACAGAAAAACGCTCATAACTCCGTTCGTACTTTTCCTCATATGGCTGCTTTCTGCAGAACTAGGTCCATATATCAACAAGAAAACCTTGAATTAAGACACCACTTATAAGCACTCTAGGAGCTATGACTCTATTCAGGGGAGAAATAAGGGAGTGTGTGTAGCCTACTATATAATGTTTCAAATATTTTCAGCCGCATCCTAAAAACTGTTATGTATGAGATAAGTACCAAGTAGCGTGGTCAGGTTCCAGCTGTCCGCCTAGCTGGCGGGGCAGGCTGGCGCGCGGCACGTGCACGCCCAGCTGAGGCGCGCTCACCGTGTGCACGCGCTCGCGCAGCTTCTCGCGCACGAACAGCCGGAGGATGCGGAACGGCGCCTTAAACCAGAGCGGTGCCGTCACTATTAGCACCTTCTTCAGCTTTGCAGGGTAACCACCCTGTAACAAAAGAGATATTTCATTACTTTAAAATTGTAAATTAAAATTTCATTATATATTAATGCTTTAATAAGTCAACAACAACTGCGCAGAATTTCACATAAGGTTGACTGTTTATACAAATCCGCAGCAACAGTAGGTAATAGATTATAAGGGCACATTTAGCTAGGTAAACCGAGATCCAGTGTACATCCTAGAACTTAAGATATATGAGAGGAAGGTGGTGCTATGACTCTGATATATGTACATAAATGAAAGAAAATATTACTAATATAACGATACCTATTACTAAAGCATAAACATAGTATTAAATAAAACATATTTTGCGAGAATATTATGATCTGACAGAAGATACATATGATTCCCTAGACACTAAAAGGACAATCTCTCCTTACACCATGATTCAATATCTATGGAGCATGGGGAGGTACGAAGACCTATATTAGTTATTCGTAACATAGTTAATTGTTAATATGAAGGAACATAAAAGGAAGGAAGGAAATTGTAGGCATTATCTTTTATCTAGGTCACAGAGCACAAATAACCAGAATGAACATTCATTACAAAAGAATTCTCATTTCTTTATGGCGTAAAACAGTGAACATTCTAGGACCAGTGCAGTTACAAGGAGTAGTGAGGCCAACAACAATAAGCCACGTTGCCAAGACAATACAAACGCGTGAGAAAATGGTGGTACTACGGCTCCATTCTAGCCAAATAACAATTTTCTAGCCCATAGCGCGGCGGGTTATTAGAGCCACGTCCTACCATGGCCGACTATTACGCAGCCAACTTCGACGGCGACAGCCGACTCCGGTCGCGGCCATGTCGCAATAATGAAACACTCCACTACCATGACGCGCTAAAAACCACTTATATCGTAAAAATATGTCTCATCGAGACTGGCACTCTCTCCAAATGAAATGGAAAAATCCAATATAGCAGAAGCAACCTCGCTGTTCGGAAAATAACCAGTCACTATTTCAAAGACAACATTTATCCAGTTTAAAGGTCAGCTTCAAAAAAACTACTTCAAGCAATTTTCTGCTACACTTCGCAGGGTTACCTAACAATTGCCTTATAGTATAGTGGAAAATGGTGCTACAAAAAGAAACGGGTTAGGGTAACTGCCAATAGTCACATACACATTTGTGTTGCTGTATTTGTTGCCACTGATATGTATTTTTTTACGGATTTAGAATTTTCCTCTGGTAGGTAGGTATAACCGCTCTATTGGTGTAAGTACCGGACCATGATCTCGGGGTCCTGGGTTCGATTCCCGGATCGAACTAAAAGTATGTTTCGAGTTTTTCGATCATAGCTCGGGTTTGTGATCACTAATCCGCATTTGGCAAGCGTGGTGATTAAGCCTAATCCCATCATAGTAGTAATGACTTGATTTCTAAGATAGAGGCCTTTGCCCTGCAATGGGACAGTATATAGGCTAATAAATTTCTTTTTATTTACTTTTAAGTAGGTATTAAACGGACAAAGATCCTGAAAGAAGACTACAAGTGGGATTGGTCTAAAGATTAGAAAATCTAATCGCATGCTATAAATATACTTAATCAAGTCAGTTTGAATACATTTCTTCAAATGATTCTCCACAGGGAAACGACGAACTTGATAATAAATTCGTATTAGCGACCCAACAGAGAGTTAGACTTATAAATATTCACGGTCGGAGTGCTCTGCAACCACTGGAGGGTAAAATGAGTTCTTTGCGACGAGCCTGATGGAAATCTCAGGCACGCACTGCATCAATGTCAAGGTTGACTTAAATAATAAAAAACTTAAGACTTATGCTGAGCAAGAGATAAAATTTTATTAAAAGATTATTATCGTAATAGTTGTTAATTGATTTAATTATTAGTCACATGTTATACAAGTCTCATAATGACCATGCACTGCAAAACAGATCATCATCCACTTATGTAGGTAATATTTTTTTAACGCAACATGCCGCGCGTTCCACATGTTTAATGATGTCGACGATGTCGTACAAGATAAGAAACACAATGAAATTAAATCTTCTATATTGAGATGTGTAAAACCTTGAACAGAGGAGCTCGCAGGAAAGCCTCGAAGACGAACACTTTGCTGGTCGTAAAATATAAAGTTCGGCCTTGTATTTTCCTCGAACGTATTGGCTACGTCATTCCGCGTTATAACGAGAGCCCTTGAAGTAGCATTCCTATATTCTGGGACGGAAAATGTGAGGAACGCTGGGTTTTATTCATTGTTACGTATACAAGTACTTGGTAAGGTATTCAGGGTGGCATTAAACTGGTCAGGTGGGATGTGAGTGGGCCATTCACATTCGGGTGGAGAGTTCCTTATATTTTATATTTCATTCCATCGCTAAGTACAAGCCCATAAATACGACTCTTGCACCTAGCATTACATATTATACCTAATGTAGACTGCCTGGGTGGCGCTGTGGTTAGTGGGTCGCAGAAGCAGAAGTGTCCCATCGGAAAATAGAGAGTGCACATGTGTTTGCGCACACACTTGTGCACTATAATATATCCCGCGTACGTGGCTGATCGTTGAGATTGGCCGCCGTAGCCGTAATCGGTTGGAGGAAATACCTAATGTACAAAAACCTACAAAATGTTATCTTGTTTATCTTGCTTTTTAATATAAGAACTTTTTTTATTTAGGTATTATGGGATGGGAAGACCAAGTTTCAATTTCATTAAGACAAAAAAAAACAATATTATTATTAAAAACGAAAAGATAATTTTATCTTTTCGTACACATTTATGTGAAACCCAAAATTTCGTCCAAATATTAATTAAAGTGCGAGTTGCGGGATGAAAGTGCTTTTTTTTTTCATAGATAAATAAGCTAACAGCCGTACCAAGAGCAGGTTATTAACTTTACCGATTATTGAACTTAGAACTTTGCCCTTAAAGATCTACTAACACTAGCATCCCAGAGATAATCAGAGGTATATATAGAAGACAGGAAAAGATTTATAGCAAAAACATTTGAAGGTTCAGCTGTTTATCTTCAACATTTAGCAATCAACCGGCTTCGTAGCGATAACGCCTACGACCCCTTTTAGATCATCTGACGTTAATTAAAAGCAAACGCTTAGCAAACCCGAATCAAGGCTAATTAAGGGTTTTTCGCTTGGGTCTTAGGGGCCGTTACACGTAGAAACTCTCTAAAAAGCACGAAGTCTTATCTGTTACGAAATTAAAAAAATATATTTCGACTTTACTTTTATATTCCTATTTAATGTTTAATTTGTGCGCAATTTTATGTCAATTACGATCTGGATAGTCTCAAAGCTTGGGGTGAACACAAGCTGGCTCATGAACATGAACATTAAGAAAACCCAAGGGTGAGAGGTCGTTGGCCCCGGCTCCCTCTCGAGCCGCCGAAATTATTAAACGAAAATCGGGACAGCGCGGAATATTTTGCCCTAGACAAATAGGAAACAAAACCAAATACGGGAATACAAAAATAATCACTAAACCAGGTATTATGTTTTGTTATCTTACTAACAAATCATTAAATAGATTCAGTATAATATGAAAGATGTGCCGGAGCAATTAGTATCGGCCTTATTGTAAAAAAATACCTAGTTTAGTATAATAGAAATACAATACAATAAAAGCTTTCGACACTGGGAAAAACTGATCTATGATAAATGAAAATGTGATCAGCGCTTTTGCTAACTGCAAAATCTACTCGACCGATTACAAAAATAAAGTCGTCAAATAATATTGCGATTGATAACTTGAAAATTTTGTTTGAAGATAGATACATGTGATCTATCTCAATATCTTCTAAGAAATTTGCTAAAATGAGCATCCAAATATAAGGTTGGGGAAGGCAGGTAAGCTTATTACAACAAGAGCATTGTCCCGGGTCTTCCTCATTGCGTCTGCAGTCTAGACAACGCCAGTGACGTCAAGCCCAGGGCCGGGTTCAATTCCCTAGCCCTAGACGCCCATTGAGACGACTATGCATAAACATAACCGAGATTTAAAGGCCGATGATTTACGATGAACAATAGCATCTGGGGAAATTTTAACGTTAAACCAAGAATGCACTCCAAAGATACGAGATAACATTCAATGTTATCAACGTCTGTATAAAATAACGCTGCTTTCGTGTGGTCCCGAATTTACTGTAGTTATTATTCTAACATTGAGAAATAACCTTTAATTTTTTAGGATACGCAACGCGCGAATCTTTGAAACAGACTTCTAAGGTAGTATCTACAAAAAGCGTTACACAAGGAATTTCTTTTTAATAAATTAAAACATGACAGATTCTTTCTTTGAGCATAATGTTATTTAAACTTTTGTATTGTATTATCCGCTTTTAAGAGAAATTAAACCGCCTTACCATTCATAATAAGAACGCCTACGCAGCATGAATGTATAGAAAAATGTTGTATTTATTCTGTCTGCAAAATGCTTTCAAACTACATTCTTAAAAACAGTCTTGTTAATACCTTAGAAATTCTGCTCCTATATTAATAACGAAATCTGGGAAACTACTAAAGCAATAAAGATGAAAGGCATGCAGCTTGATCCATTATGATATCTAATTATTTACTATGTATTATGACACAATATAACTGAAAAATCAAAACAATAATATAGCCTGCTTATAAAGTTCCTTCATCATCATTTCAGCAAATAGACGCCCAATGAGGAACATATTCCTCCTAAATGTTCTTTACACAGATAAGTCCTGTGCCGCTAGCATCCAAGGAATTAACGCGACCTTCACCAGATCGTCGATACACCTTGAGGAGGGCCTGCCACCGCTGCGACCCTATGTACGTACGCTGCCTCCACTCGAGGACCATTTCGCCCCAACGACCGCCTGTTCTCCTCGCAATGTGCCCTGCCCATTACCATATGCAGCTTGCACTTCTTCGGGATATGTCTGTGACCTTGGTTCTTAAGCCCATCATTCCTCATCCGATCGCGCAAGGAGATTCCTAGCATGGTACCCTCTCCATTGCCCTTTGGTTGACTTTGAGCCTTGCCCAGCGGTCCATTGTTAAAGTTCCTTGGATATTTTTTTGTGACAAACCCGATTTTACGCAAGTAAAGATACCGGCGCCTAGTTAGGTGTACATGTACATTTCCTGACATCACTGGCAACTGGGAAGCTATACAATTTTATATTTCTAAGATCTCATACTAAGACGGTATATTATGCTTATTATGAAGAATATATTGATATTTTAAACTAAATAACTGTATAAGGGTTAGATAAGGGACTAATAACTAAAGGTAATTTCTCTATTTAGTCTGCTCACATTTGCATGTCGTGACAGCCTGTAAGAGAATCTGCAGTACTTAAGTAAATACAATGTTATTAGTGTAAGATTTGTTGGTTGTCCTTAGTAAATAAATAAATAAAATAAGGTATAAGGTATTTCAAATACAAGGTATTGGCATATTTTATCATCATAATCTTTCAAATACCAAAACCTTTTCATGAATTTCCTATACAAATCAATTCAATTAATGGATTTTTATCTATGATTATTATCTATTCCTAAAGTTGTAATTATAACAATAGTGACAACCAATATCCACTGAATGAATATTATGTAAGTAACCTCTATTTTCCATGTTCGGTAAGTATCCATTCAATTTAAATTTAAATAAGTGACAACACAAATTTCCAACAAATATGGTAATTAACAGGTAGTTTGCATCAAGTATGATTATGGGCTATTAACTGAATTCAAGCCTTTGTGCGAGGGAGCTCGAATCTGGAATTTATCAGAGCGACCCTATCTGCGCGAACACGCGACAATGACTTGCTCGGGACTACATGGCAGGGCAGCTGCACCTATGGAATGTGACAGACATTTTACAATTTCGGAGCCTGAATTCTATGGAGTTTAACACCAATTTGAATAACGGCAAGCATTGTCGGCAAGAATACAAATTCACAATTATCAATAAATCCATTAGCTGCTCTAGGTACTAGGGCATTAGACCACGACATTAAAAAAATCAAACTTTGTTCCTGATATTCACTACAAAAAGTTTTGATAAGATTGTTGATTTGATAAAAAAAGACATGGACGATAACTTTATCTGAAGCTGATTATGTTATAAGAGGATATCGATTTGTAGTTTTTATGATTTAGATCTTACTTATACTTTGAGAATAATGAAATGAAAATGTACTAACTACTTCCACTGTTCACATACTTAGAATATTATGTTCCGTCTGTCCTATTGCCAGGTTATCTCGAGTAAGCGCGTGTACTTACTACGAGTATATTAATGTAAGTTTAGTAGTGAACATATATTAGTCACGTAAACGTCATGTTCTCCATCCCTGGTGAAGCAAAGTAGGGCGCTAGATAAACTCCGCCCCATGGCTGAAACTCGATGAGTCTCGAGGCGGCACCTCTGCGAACACTCCACTGCGCTCCAGAATCGTGCCGTGTCAACTGCATGCAGTGCGGCCCGACAACTAACTTGGTTACTAAGTGCTAAACTGCTCTCACTGTACCTTCTACTATATTTGAGTCAGTACATGTCTACAAGTACCCTGTACGAAAAGTTTAACAGTAAATTAATAGAAACACTAGCAGAAACACAAAAGGTAGCAGGAGAATTCTTAGTATAGTAAAAAGTTTCGCTTAAGGTAACGGGTAGGGCACACTAGCGACGCCAATCGATTTTAATTTTTAGCCACCAAACCGGATCTATTTTAAACAATTTCGGGGTTACAACCTCTCGGCAAACACTTATACTATTTATTAAATAACCATGCAAAAATGTTGGGACAACGCGTACGCGAAAAATTATTCACGCCAAAAGCGGCCACTTTTGGCGTGAATCAATGTTTCGTGTACAAAAACGGACCCAAAATTTGTGCACGGTTATTTAATAAATAGTATAAGTGTTTGTTTGAGAGCTTGTAACCCCGATATTGTTTAAAATAGATCCGGTTTAGTAGCTAAAAATTACAATCGAGTGGCGTTGCTAGTGTGCCCTACCCGTCACCTTAATTAAAGTGTTCTCCGTAAATGCTCGCTTATTAAAGACTTTACTTGTTACTGTAACTGTCTCTACGTGAAATGCAATTTTTCATCGTTTTTACTCTACGTCATTTTAACCCTTTTACTACACCGCAAAAGGATGTCTGACAACGTTTAAATGGCAGCTAGATTGTAATTACATATAGGTACAATAGGTAGGTACCACAACAAAGCAGTAATAAGGGTTAACAGAAGATAACACAGACGGAACGGGCTTTTAATTTTATCAAAGGTATCCCCGTTTTATCGCGGCACAAATAAGTGGTGGAAATTTGGTGTGCGCCCTATGCAGAGTGTTTAAGCAAATTCTATTCTTATTGTCTAAGACTCAAGGATGCAAAGACGTCCAGGTTATATTGAATTACGCCGAATCCATTTACCCTAAAAGGCTGCGAAGGGTTGATAAAGATATTTCAATGTCTTTAAAAATACATGAAGGTCAGATCGCCGACCTAATATTATTAAATTTGTAACTATGCGACTTATTGTCTAGTACAGTAAGTATCAACAGACGATCAGTCAAATATTGAATATACAAAGATAGGCATGTGGCTTATGTAATGTTGTAATCTGATAAAATATTTACAAACGGCAGTACCTAAAATAAGCCTAAAAACGATGTTCATTTCATTAATCAGCATTCGAGGATCGCGTCGCGTAACGTAACGACCCTCGTCTATCCCCACCTAAAACCAACAAATCTGTATCCCTTGTCGGATTTATCCAGTTAATAATTAAAATACAGCAAGGCAGGTGTGTGAAACGGGTTGTGCAAGTGTGCAGACAGCGTTTTGTAAAAGGGTTGCACATTATATGCCTACATTCATTCGAGCGTCACAGCCGAGCCACTAAGAAATGGATGTTTCCGTGCAACTATACCCAGAATGGCTCGGGGGACATTCATGGAAACCTGCGCGCTTTCATACTATACACACGATTTAGACGTTTTTATTGACATGTCTAGAGCGAACCGCATGTAGGGAGTTACTAACAGTAAATTCTATACAAGGTGGTAGCTACAATCAATAAGCGCGGCTTATCATTTGAAAATCATTGCATATCAAGGCAATAGTTGTACAACCAAAGAAATGGAGGCTCCTCGTTAGTAGTTATCCTGCTGTGGTACTTAAAGGTCTTGTATTCATGTTCTTTTCTAAAAAGCTTGAGTGACCTTGGTTACCAACCGTTGCCTGTTCCGTAAAAATAAGAGCAAAAAACAGAGCTGTAGCTGTCCAAGGGTCTAAGCGCTCACCGGTAGCAGTGCCTTTACCTTGCTACATAGTGTCAGCGCCCGCTTTGAAACCTTCAAAGGGTCAAAAGAGTCTGTCCTGTTCCATTTCAGAGGGCAAACTAACGTTCATTCACGTTGCAAATGAGAAGCCAGCGATGAAGCGCGCCTTTACAAATCTCTGTAGTAACGATTAGCAGGGACTGTAGGATGTATTGTGTGTACGAGATTTGTTCACTTTGGCAGACTGATCAGCATTCAGCACTTTAAAAGAGTTATTATGTAGCCTTTAAATTTTGCCAGTAAGCATTGTCAGAAATAAGTATAGAATTTATTTTCGAAATATAAGTAGTATAACTTTGACTCACAATCGGGATTAAATAAGCTAATGTTTTTGCTACAAGACATTTTTATCTATACTTTTTTTATGTATATATTTTATATAACGCACTGCTTTTACAAGAAAAGTTTTGCTCCTATCTCCCAGCTTTTCCACTTTAAATTAAGCTTCATTAAACAAACTTTAGGAAATTCAAAATGAGCATTTTATAGGGAATGCCAATGTTTACGTGGAAGGTATTGGAATAGAGTTCTATAAATAATAAATAAACTTACGAACTTAAAAACGCGCCATTCCATACGTGGGAACCTCTGGATTTTTTTTTCAATCTATGTGCAAATTTCTACTATGAGCTCGGCGGTGAGGGAAAACATCGTGAAGAAACCTGCACGTCTTCCGAGACGTATTGTAGGTACTTACCTACAATTTTTGAGAAACAATCCGTAGTTTCTCAAAAAATTGTGGATACCTACAATTCACATTTTCGGATAATGATTCTAAACGTGTAACCGTGATCTAGTTTTCGACATCTTTGGACGCTACCCGTTAGTATGAAGAAGATTACATAAAAGTTTTAGGTCATAATAAGAATATGATCATGAATTCTAAAACATATTTGTTAAAAGATTTACTGAAGCAAAACTGTAAAGAAATTAAACGAATGTCGAATACCAGCAACAATCTTAATTAAATCATAAAGACTTGATTGGAATCTTTCCACTAGAACTCGTTTAAAGAAAGAAAACGGAACGTAAGTAAAAATATCATCTACACAATATCACCTGTATTTAAGACGAATAGAAAAGCTTTGGTTACTAGGAAAACCTATCAGCTGTAGGCGTGTGCATGCCGGCAATATAAATAAACCAGTGGCTATTTTTAAATACAAATGTGTCGGATGCGCGGTGACCTTTAAGCGTTCATTTTAACTCGATGCGAACGCACGTGCAGCTGGGCGGCTGAAATCCGTCAGCGCAAGATGATGTTAGGGAACGTACACATACTGCGAGAGACACATTTTTATCTCTTCATCCCTCTCCCCCGGATAAGTAAAGACTTTCCTTTCCTTTTCAGTTGCTTGTAGTATTTTTATTTGAAAGAAGAAAGTTCATGACAACATAATGGACTCCGGACTTAAAAAACTCGAGCTTGGGACGCAACCGGGAATAATATAATGAGCATGGTGACAAAGTTAAAAACACAAAATTACAAGAAAATAAGAAAACATATTTTTATACAGCAACGGCTACCTAATTTACAGATGTTTTTCCATTCAGCCGAGCAGTATGTCCCTAAATGACTGCGGTCTACTAGGCACAAGTTTAATCCCCATACGTGACCAAAAACCCAGTAGTGTGGGTAACCTCCCTTTAGGCACCTTTGCAAGTAATGTCACCTAAACTCTAACCCATCTGCTATATCGGGTGACGAAACAAGGAGACGCATGCGACGTAATCGCATTACTAATTTTATCAGTATATTACGGCAGGATTTTTACCTATAAATATATTGTAAGTAGTTTTTTTTTAACTTTAAATTGTAAAAGAGCAATTTGAAATGGCAGAGTTTGACTAAATCAATACTTACAAAATAAAATAACTTTGATTGAATTTAGACCAGATTTTTTTGTTTTCAATCTAAAAGACTCTAGATTAGTTTCACTTTCTTTTGAAATCTTTCTTTAGATGACTTGAGATATAAGATAGTTTTCATAGATATAATGTACACTTACAATATAACAATAAAACGAGTAATCTTATAGAATTAATTAGAGCAAATCTCGGTCGGCCGAGATTGCCATATATGTCAAAGTCGCACATTGCTAGTTGGCGACAAGGTGAAATCAATCTACTTAAATCAGTGTGTTCAATATGTGCTAGTATACAGAATTACAAATAGGACATAAATCTGTGAATCGGACCATGGGGTAATATAATTAAAATTTAATTTATTATTAAATAAGTTACACACACATAGAGGCTATGAATGCGAGTACAACCTGTGGTCGAATTGTTATGTTTATCGAAAATAGAGATACCTGTGTGTATACCGACAGACTGACACAGGATTATTTATAAAATTAATCACTATAGTCTAGAAAAGTGCATGTTTTTTTATACACTGGCTTTTCTATCATCAAGCGTTGTAAAATTTTCCATTAGGGGAGCTAGGGTAACGATTTATAAAGTTTTTCTCAATTACCTGAAATAAGATGTATTCAAAATATATTTATACATATTTTACAATATTTGTTTAGAGGCAACAACGTAATTTGTGATGGCCATGGGTTGTACGAGTATTTAACGTTACCTAAATGTTAATAAATTGCTTAACTATAAATAAATATTTCACAACATCACATACATTGATCTAACTCCGAGATAGGTAGCTCAAGCACCTGTGCTACGGATATCAGAATCAACAGTGGGACTACAAATATATACATATAATACTTTTCTTTTGTAAATACATACTTATAATACATAGGAAACACCCAGACCAATACAAACAAACATGTTCATGCACACAAATGTTTGTGCTGTGCGGGGATCGAACCCGCAACCCTTGGACCAAAGGCAGCGGTCACTACCACTGCAACTGTTCCAAACGGGTCATCTCTTAACTAACTTAATCTATTATTGCACACCAAAAATATGTACTAATTGCACATCAAAATCGCTTACCATCAGGTGATCCGTCCGCTCGTCTGTCACCTATCACATAAAAAAATCATACTTTGATGTGCAATTAGTATTTTTGTTGTGCAAAAAGGTAAAAGGATAGTATTGGGTTCGTTTAATATATTCCATTTATATGCATAGCATTTAGCCACTTGCAGCAAACTGCAAAGCGCAACGATGCACTACGAGACAGTAGGGTTCTCTCTTTTTGTACGGATACGATTCAGATTCAGAGTTATTAAAAAACCATATTATTACATGCGCACTCTGACGCAAAATATTCGATATGAAAAAACTGATTTTAATGTGTTACTTAGCAAAACATTATCCGAGGCATGGGTTGATAGGTAATGTTAGTTATAATTTGACTTTTTTTAATGTTTTCTGGTAGCCCTAGATGCATTTATAGTGCGGGCGGCGGGAGGCGCGGTTGCGGGCACACGGTGTCCCCGATGCATAAATAATCCTTATCGCCGCACGGAACAAATGCGTGAGCATCACGGCACGCGCGGTTTGCTCCCCGGTCCCCGTTGAACAACAAACAAAATTGGGACCGCATTATGACGTCACACATCGCCAGCTGGGTCAAATCCAGTGGTTACGCCGCAGCCGAACAAAATTAAAAACGTAAGCTGCAGTAAAAATGCGCTTGTTTTGTCTAGATATCTGCTTGCCCTCCTTTTGTAAAACTGACTTGAGTATTAGTATTGTGAAATAACTTGCACACTGATATTTTGGTGGTATTATCTAAAAGATATAATATTTATTAGGATTATCGTATTAATGTTTATCGCTGGTCTTCTCAGAATACAATTTTATACTGACTCGTCATTTTTTTTAATTATAGCTGACAAAAGAGCAGATGACACACCTAATTGTAAGTTATCACCGCCGTCCATGGACATCTGCAACACTGGAGTTATCCTCAAAATATGCGTTACGTGATATGGTTTGTTATCAGTAATCACGTTGGCTTCTTCTACTTTTATTACTGAACCTAAATATCGAGGGAAAACGAGCGTCAAATCAAAAATAACAAGATCGTGTCTTGTCTCCTTTGGTATTGCTTCAACTGAGGGCGAAAACAACAAGGTATAAATAAAACATTGATGTTTACACCTACGCTATGTGACATGATCGGGCGAACAACGTGAAAAGACCCCTCATTACTGCCACTGTGTTGCGTTTTAAATAGGTTTAATTTGCTTATTCATATGGAAATTACTCTCGAACTAAATAAATTCGTATCAAATAAGTAACAATATAAGTTTAGCTGGTTTTGGTTGTATGATTATTTATAAAACCTTAATTATCCTAAGCTATTTTTCAATAATTAAAGTAAGTTCAAACTTTTACTGGAAGTCATTGAACAGTATTCATCTCATCTAGATTTAAAAAGATAAACTATTACCATCAAATACATATTTTGTGGTCTTATGATTATCTATGCCCGCCTATTGCTAGATTCACGTGGTAACAAAATGGGTAACAAACTTGTTGTTGCGAGCGGCATAAGATCTCAAACAAAAACATCGCACTATGTAATCCCTTTGTACTGCAAGCTAATACATGTTTCTTCGTGTGGACAACCCTTAAAGCCACATAAACCATCAATGACAAAATATATAATAAACAAAAATATAAAAACAGTCATGAGTTTCTTATTATTCAAATAATAACATGTAATGTAGGTACTCGTAATATTACGGTGTGCCGTGTGACTCAAGGATTGTTTGTTTACGCTACATAATGGCGCATCTGTCCGTCTAATTCTTAAAACGCAATTAATTGTATAAAACCATTTAGGTAATGCGCTTAATCTGCCAGAGTAAAACAGGTCGAGGTGAAAATATTTTAGGGAAGCCGGCTTAGTCGTTTCGCTTTTTTTCACCTGCCGTGCCACACAAATGGGCTTACACGCCTACTTGCGGTTATGTATGTACTTGTGTATTACATCACCATTGGCCACATTAACTAGTAGTAAATAGACAAGCACATAGTCATTCACAGCATTACCAATTACAATTATTAATATGAGTTTCTTTACATATGCCAATGAAGATCAAAATAATTACTTTTTTACTACTTTGCGATTTGTGTACATTTTGTTTAATTAAAATGAGATGTTGTTATTTGTATGTATTACATAAAAGATTTCAAAAATAGAAAACAATGGGTTTTAATACGTTTCCTAGCATAGAAAATAACAAAATTATTTTCATAACATTGTGGCACGAAACGGCGTCTGGCCCCGAGCGCGTCGCGAACCTACTTTATTGACATCCGCTGATATACCCGTAATGATTTGAAATTCAAATGATGTCGTCACAAATACTTATTCGAGCTCCTATGCCAAACGACGCATTAACATTAATTCCATTAAAGATTGACCGTAATATTCATGTAGGTACTGTTGATTTATCAAGTTTGTACGAGTTGTAGAAGTGAACTTATATTACAAATCATGATTGATGTGCATATAGAGAATCTACGGTCAGTTAAAGCTAAGTTTTTGTTAAGGAGACATTTATTTTATATGTTTGTCGAAGTTGTGGAAGCGATGGAGTTGGCGATGGCCCAGACAACCCCGTTGTGATGTAGGTCAGGAATGGCGTCCCCGTTTTGCAATGCGACGCAGCCGAGGCAGGCTCCGGGTTCCGGGCGGGAGCGAGTGCGAGTTCGACCGCGTATAGATAGACAAGGCCCCCGGCTACAAACCAATTTCATGCGCCCGATGTAAGCGAATACCTCCAGCCTCTCCATACCGCTAGCCCGCTACCGGGTACCGCTCTCGCACTCTCCACATTCCAAGTCAGTGGGTCGCAAAATTCACAAAAATAGAAATATCAACCGATGTTCCAAACACTGTTCGAGATTGCGCAATTTTAGTGACTGCCGCCAGCTCGCAGTTGCCGTGAGATATGGCCAAATTGCTAATATAATGTACGACCTTGAATCATAAAATTAAATTTGTAGTTGCAAGATGAGTCGGCTTTCAAGAGGCGATTCAGAAAGCCAGACTAAATTGAAGTTATTAAATACTATCTCAACATTAGAACCATTTCCATGTAGTAACTGGGAAAAAAGGCTAGAATTACTTTGTACAGGGAGATAAGTATTTCACACAAGAACTTTCGCGATTTTTTCTATGATAGAAAATATGTATCATGAAAGTTCTAATGTTAATATACATTAGTAGCAACACGTACGAAGGACGCAGAACATTCTACCTAAGGTTTGTACCATTATAAATAAAAATTAAATAATTATCTTATAGAGTACGTCCTGCGAAGCCGGAATAAAATCTTAGCCTGTATCGATGTTGCCAGCGCGTTACCTGATATGAAAACGAATACGTATACGCGTAACGCTCGCATTGCAACACAATAGTTTGAGGATACGGGTGGTGCATAAAAAAGAAAGGGCCTCGCACGCGCAGCTGCCCTCAACATCTGCCAGGTGGGATGAGACGTCGGGCTATCCTTGTAATCCACGGATTTACTCCCGTATTTTAAGTATCCGAGTCGAAAATTTGTCTCCGGCCTTAATTGCTGCCGACATAAAAAAGCGATTATTTTAATGACTTGCACCGCTTTCATCAAATGACTTAAATAACACAACAACTGAAGAAACTATCCTAATGCATCCTTTAATATATACCTAGTATAGATAATAATTACTCTCTCTAACTCTCTTTAAAGCTACCTAAGTTGTCATACTCTTGGAAGTCTTGAAACAAACTCGTCTAAAATCCAAACATTTGTATGTACGACGGAATTAACTTGGGCTTCTCCTTACTACCTATGCAAATAGCTTCTAGGAGTATACAGCTTCTTTTCAAAAATTCATCATGAGGCTCAATGTAAAATTAAAGCAAAATTAACCTTATATTTCAAAAGGCTCTTCTACATTAATTAGGGATAAGTGGGAAAATTATCATTATACCAATTTGGTCAGCTAACTCCCAATGGGCTATGGGAACAAATTTTTAAGTATGGTTTTAATATTTTTTTCCAATGCCTTTTACTATTTTATGTAACTAATTTGAATATTTTTGTAAAATAGCAGGTAGTTATTTTTTAATTAATTTTCAAACATTTTGAATCCAAAGCTTATCTGTGACGTCATAAATACGCTTAGTGGTCCCATATGTCATTTTCCCCAATTTACGGGAAATATGTCGTATGAAAAAATAACATACTTTTAAAAACCCCTTTTGATCGGGGAAATTTTAAATCACTATCTGGTAACATTACGGTAAAACAAAACAAAGACAGCCCACTGTCTCAATTTTGGTGTCACCCTGCAAGTGAACGTCAAACTAGCGCCGTCTGTTACTTGGTCTGGGTAATTAAGTCACTAAGACATTAGTTGTCACCAAAACGTAATCTTTTGAATGCAACACGACTAGAGACATTGTTGTCAACTAAATGTAATCGACTGAATACAACCTGTCTGAATAGCTAGCGTATCTAGGGTCAAATGAAGGTCAACGCTATTTTATTGAAAATATCCTTGATCCAGTAGTTTTAAATTTAAAAAATATTAAAATATGTTATGAAATACAAATGCTCCGAAACGGTTTTCGGATTAGAACCTGTTTAATTTTTTTCCCATACCCCATTCAAATATTGCACAACCGGATTGTTATGCATTGAAAGTATCATCTACCAATAAGTAGAAGTGGTTACGTAGTCGTACGTGTTGCGGCCTGACGGCGCAGCGGAATCCGCCGGCGGACAATAGTCATACGGGGCCCGGAAGCGCACCGGTATTCCATTTCCGCAAATATTAGACTACAACAATTTGAATGCAAACATTGAACCAGAGAGAGATTCTTTAAAGGAGGGCCCGTTTCAGTTCAACTTGTGCACATCAATTTTATTTGCTGAGAGCAAATCACATTATCGATTCAAACTGTATTCACTATTCCTCCTAATTGCGACTTCCATTTACACCGATTGTTATCCTTTCTTAATATATATTTATATTAACTATAATTTAAAAATAAAAATGCTCTTAGAATGTATGCATGTAACTCGTGAATGTATGCAGTGACTATTTAAATTCTTCCCCAGTTTAAATGTGGACACGTTGTATTCAATTTAAAAATAAAAACATTTAATCTCGATATCGATTTTATATGAAGTTTCATGCTGCAGATGTAAGTAAATATCACGTACCCAGGATATTAAGTTTCAATCACCGAGGTTCGCATAAGGCTATGCTATCTTCGTACAGGATTAGATAAATTACTCCGTTCCTTCCTCGTGCTCGATGCTCGTAGTTCCTTCGCTGAGAGCCGCTAATATGCAACAATCTTAGGCGTGAAATACAGCGTCGTAGTCGTTAATGGGTTGCCCTAATAAGCAACATATTGTTTAAAGCTGGCTTAATAACATGTTAGCGTAAACAACGCGAGGCATGTTAGGCAGGATTGCCAGCTTTGCGGATCGATTGCGTATTCAGATTATGTTGAGAAAATCAGAGGGTTGAAAAATAGCGGACAAATAGGTTCATTTTACACTTTGTTTAGCTATGCATTTTTCCGCTGCAGAATATAAAAATCACGTAAAATAGTGTAGGTTCTCCCACATATACTCCAGCAGAAACTTAATCTTAGAAATATTCTCGATCATAACGTCAAGAAGTCGGACGGTTGACAGTCGCTTTGCCTTTCGGCAATGAAATCAAATTAGGAATTCCGCTCAGACGTTCGTCAGGCAAGGAAATTGGGACGAGATAAGCTAACATCCTTCGCAAAGTATCACAGTGCGAATAAATTGAAATGGTAATTAACTATTTTTTTAAGGTCACCTCTACCTTGTCTGGGGGTTTGGTTCAGGGTTTGTAGGCAACCCTAGGTGGCCGGCACAAAGTGCTCGTTAGCGTGATCGAGGCACAATGACGAAGCTCGCTTGCATAAGCGCAGCGATCAATGCGCCAATCTCATTATAGCGGTCGAACGATGAAAAGCGCGCGCCGAACCAACTGCTCTTGATAAGTAGGCCAATCCCATTGTTCTAGAATGCCATGTATGATTTATTTGACGACATATCACACGCTAATCCCAGTGCATTAGGAATGCAGCGAATCGCTGGACAAAACCGCAACCGGTGACGCGACAGTGCTATCGCTATTCCTGTGATTCCAGTTCGATATCTTACATATTCTTAACATCAAATGCAATCATAGCAAAATATCGCAAATGGAGCTTTCATTGGAGAAATTGTTTAGATTGAATACATGAAATGGAGCCTCCTAGGCATAGGCGTGCCATCAATCACTGACATTAATTACTCAACTGCGTAATAATTCACACGTGGCCAAGCACAATCCCAAGATATAGGATCAGCTACCGTTTTGAATATTATATGGCGCACGTAGCGCCTGCCGTGCATCGTAATTAAGTCCGAGTACGACACGGGCGGAAACGGAGCGCTTGCGGAGGTGACGTCAGTGCCCGCGACCTTCTCTCGCCGGATATTAATCATCCCGGCACCCAAGCCGAACTGCCGATGGCTGCCTACCTCACCCGACGTAGCCAGATGTTACACTTTTACAGGTTTTAGTAGCTTTTTTACGAGTACTCACGAGTCACGTAACCTTAACCTAGTCGAGAGGAAAAAATTACAACATTATGTTTGACAGGAGAAACACAACTAAAATGTAACGCCATTTTACATTAGGACTACTGACTATTAAAATAAGCGATTTTACTAGCAATGTAAAGCACATTCTATCTCCAAAAAGCTCTTAATGGACTAACAAGGACGCTCCGGTGCAGAAACGTTCGGGGAAAATTAAGTGCTTCACAGTAGCGCAGTATCTACGTACATTCTCACGTGTACCTTCGTACTTAGATGTTCTAGCAACACTGCTCTCACTTGTACCGACCGAGCCTTCGCCAGCATTTCAGCTAATTGAAAACTAGACGATGAGCGAGCTCAGCGTCCGACCTACTTAATCAGCCATAGACTCCGGTCACTGAACATGATAGCTTGCTTTTATTACCTAATGGGAAATTTAGTCTGTCATTAAATAAACTCCTGTTTTACGGCTATTAGTACGACCTCGTATTTTTGTGTCTATAGTAACCCGTGTAAATAGTTATTATCTACTAAAGGACGTATTGGCACAAGCGTAATAAAGCGTTACGTATCGAATTCCAGTAGGAAATATAAATGCGACACTTGAGCGCATAATGCACTATACCTATTGCATGTGTTCTATCGGAGGTACATACACGACACGTTGCAGTGTTTGTTTACTAGCATGTAGTAAGGACGCGGACGGTGCGGTGGAGCGCTGGCGGTCCCGCGGTGGGCGCGCCTGTGACTCAGCTTCCACGTGACTTCAAGGTGAGCTCAGAACAAGATCGTCGCGATATAAAAACATCTCGCCGACTCTCGCCTAACAAGTATAGGAGGAAAATGCCGCAATAGTAAACAAGTCGCATTTGCCGATATGAATGAGCTGTTAAATGACCTTCTACGTTCGAAATATCTGTAAATATATGGCTTTATTACGCATAAACACAATAACAAAATATATTAGATTTCGTTTACTAATATTTATCAAATACTTCTACGAAACATCGAAGCATGTTTGTTAGATTATAAACAGATAACGAAAATCATGATGCGTAAAATCTGACGTCAACCACGACAACAACCAAATGTTTCTTGTTTACTTACATGAAGTTAGTTATTTTAATATCTCGTGTTCATTCATATAATCCTGATTAAACATACTCATATGAGTATGTTGATACGAAAATAAATAAAAACCATAAATAAATTGAGGCAACAACACATACATTGTCCTGGCCCCAAAGTGAGATTGTCCCTTGTACTATGAAAATGTGACAAATTAAAAATAACACTTCAGATGAAATGAAATACTTCATCAGGTTTACAATCCGTATGATCCAGCCGTTTGCAAGTTCAAGAAGGCAAGGATTAATTTGATAAATTAATTTTAGCTGAAAGTATAAGGATCAAAGCCGAGCCAGACGAGCGATTAATATTGTTTCAAGGGCGATTACCATCCGAGTGTTGGCGTGGAGTGCGGCGCCCTGACCTTGCTCTTGAGTCTTGAGGACTGGTTGTCGCGCCCACTAAGGCCTCCGAGATTCTACCACTATTAGCAGCGTTTTTACATACCATTGAGATCAGGAGCAAAACGTACTAAACGATATGGACAATTTAGTGTTACTACATAAATAGCTATTAATAGATATGTATTATCACAACAGATTTGTAATAATATTTATACAGGGGGTATCTGTGAACATTTACATCCGTTTAGCCACGTGTTCTATCAACCATTCTGAACAACATTTGTTCTATGACTTTTGGAAATTCGCATAAAAAAATTTCAACTTTTCATACAAAGTCGGTCACGTGACTTAGTTATTTTGTGTGGGGAGTCGAAAAAATTTTCGACTTATACAAACTAAATAAATAATTTTATACAAACAAGCGCTTAGAGCATTAAAGGATATTGGTATATCAAAAAATACATAAAGACAATCTATATGTTTAAAGTCAGTTTCTCATGCAAATAAAAAAATAAAAATCAATATTATAATAGGTACTGTGTTATAAAAGGAAGAAGCTAGGAGCGTGTCGCTTGATGGTAAGTGATCATCACCGCCGCCAAAGAAAATCACTACACTAATTTAATTGCAGATAGGTAACCGGCATTGAAAGCAGTTTTCAAAGATTCCAATATCGTAGGTTCTTTTAGGTGTGAACTAACCGCAGACAAACAACAGTGAGATCACATAAAAGCGGATGTGTATTTGGGTAGTACGTAGTAGGTATAATCGGATTAAGAAAATACATTTAATAATACTGTAAAAAATATATTTGGAGATTTATAAATATTGATTAAGTAAGATTAAAAATCAAAGAAATAAACAGTCGATTAGATTTCTAAAGAAAATATTCTCGATTTTTAAAAAGATCGGTTAGGTTTGAAAAGATCGTCTCACTTTTAATGTCAAAATAGAACTGTCCAATTCACCTTCAAATACTGTATGGACTATAGGCTACCTGATGTAGATAATAGCCGTAATAGCCCAGCTAAATTTTAAGAAATAAATTAATAACGCCTTAACAAAAGTTGTTCAATTTAATGAGCATTTTATGGTGTCGAAAAAAATACAAGATCTGGAATGTCAAATATGGAACTTAGAGAGAGAGAGAGAGAGAGAGAGAGAGAGAGAGCGAGAGAGAGAGAGAGAGAGAGAGAGAGAGAGAGAGATAACTGATCAGCTACACTACACTATAATATAACAAGAATAGCAAAATAATAAAAGTTAACGCTATAACATAATGAAGGCTCCATAATGAAATATTAGCGGTCACCATCAGATTCACTCGCGTGGAGTTCGGTTTGCCACAAAAATTGTTTTCATACGTGATTTCCTTTAAAACAAAGGGTATGAAAGTTTCGGGAAAATACCTTTTGTAGCAAACCGAATCCCACGCGAGCGAAACTGCGGGCAACCGCTAGTTATTCATAATTTTATTTACATAACGTGTAGAATTTATCATAGCTGTTATTAGCGTTTACG
>CM032475.1:15531558-15550374 GCA_019059595.1 Marasmia exigua | reverse complement strand
TATCGCAGTCTGTTCAGCTTTCACAGTCCACTGCTGGAGGTAGGCCTTCTCCAATTGTTCACCACCGTGATCAATCCATGGCTTCTCGCATCCAGCTCTTGTCAGTCATCCTGCGCAAATCATCCTACATTACGTTTGCCAAGACGCGTTCACTAAAGACGAAAGTCTTCAATCAGTGCGTCCTACCCGTCATGACCTATGGAGCCAAAACGTGGTCACTTATGGTATGGCTGGTCCACAAGTTAAAGGTCGCTTATAGCGGTCTATGGAGTTTGCAATGCTCGGTGTCTCTCTCTGAGATCGAATCCGAATTGAGGTGATCCGGCAGAGAACCAAAGTCATCAACATTGCTTACCGGATTAGCAAGCTTAAGTGGCAGTGGGCTGGCCATATTAGCGGCAGAACTGACAACCGATGGGGTAAACGAGTTCTTGAGTGGAGACCGCGTTTTGTGAGATTTATTGAAATGTATTGTATCTTGTGTATTTATAAAATTTTGTGTCAATTTTATTATGTATGTCAAACAATAAAAATGACATTTTAGGCATACAGTTAAATCTAAAATAATACTGTATGTATTTTCATCAAGAATATATTTTGTCTCGAAATGCCATCAGTTCATGTTCCCAATTTGTAAGAGCTAGAGTGGTTAATTTGTACGAGCTTTTTAGGCCAAAACAATTTTTCATAATCAGTTTAGGTGCAATGGTTTGCAGGTAAATTTCACCTGTTCCCGTACTAAGTAGCTTCAAAGCTCTTCTGTTATTGACACCAAACAACAGAAAAATTTTAATTAATATATTAATTAAATACATAATTATATTACACCCAGATAAACAACTAACACAAGTGTCCGTAACACAAATGTTTGTACAAGGAGAGGAAAAGTCCTAAAGTGCTAAGTCCTATTTTGTACAGCATTTACACATACGATCTAGAGCAATGCGTTTCCTGCTTTTGCAATGTATTACAGTATGCTGATGACCTCTGCTTATACATGTCCGGGAAAATCATTGATAATATCAACGACAGACTAAACTCTGCTCTACTCTATTTAAATATTTGGCTTAAGGATCACTGCCTAGACCTATCAGTGTCTAAAAGCAACGTAGTGGTATTCTCAAGGAAAAAAAATATCCCGAATATTAATATTAACTCTGATGGTCAACCTATTCCTGTTAACAATCATGTAAAATTCTTAGGAGTCATTCTAGATTCAAGAATGACTGGCACTCCTCATTTCAACTATGTGGCTCAGAAGTCAGAAAAGGGTATTAATATCCTCAGATCTCTTTCAGGTGTCTGGTGGGGTTCTCATCCCTACAGCCAAAAGTTACTGTACAATGCAGTTGTTCGCAGCCATTTTGATTATGCTTCATTCCTGCTTGAGCCCTGCAACAAAGAGGCATTGAATAAGTTAGAGAAGATCCAAATGAAAGCACTCAGAATTATCCTAGGAGCTATGAAGTCTTCTCCGAAGAATGCCTTACAGGTGGAAGCCGTAGACCCCCCACTGGACCTTCGACGTCAATATCTTTCAGATAGGTTTATATTCAAAACAAGCCAATATTCTGGTCACCCTCTTCTATCCCATCTTCAAAACCTATCTGAAATAATTTCACAACCTTCAAATAAATACTGGGCCCGTAAAATCCCTCCTTTAATTATTACCAGTTTTAGTAAACTTCCAACCTTGACATACCCTGTGTTACAATTCCCAAAGAACCCTCTTTTTAAAATTCCCTTTGACGCATTAATTTATGAGCCACAAATAATATTAGACTTCGGCATTCAGAAGGATGACCCTGTGGCTGACTATAAATTTAATTCTCTTCTGAATAAGGATTGGCCACAGTGGCTACCCATTTATACAGATGCCTCAAAATCCCCTATAGATGATACAGTTGGAAGTGCAGTTATCATCCCAAAATTCCATGTCATATTATGTTTTAAGTCCCCGAAAGAGTCTTCAGTATTTACTGGAGAATCCATTGCAATTTTAGAAGCTGTCAGTTATGTTCTCTCCCACAAATTAAACAAATCAATCATTTTCTCAGACTCAAAAAGCTGTTTACAGTCAATTCAAAGTAACTTCTTCAGAACAAAATTTATCTCACCTGTTGTCCTTGATATTAGAAATCGTTTATTTGATTGTCATTTGCAAAACCTTGATGTAACACTTGTATGGATTCCTGGTCACAGTGGTATTCGAGGCAATGAACAGGTAGATTTTTGGGCTAAGGAAGCCATACAGCTTGGTTCCCCTCGCCAGCAGAACTTCGCACACGATATTCTACCCCAGGCTTCCAAAACCTTGGTGGAAGATTGGCAAGATAGATTTAACGAATCTTCAAGATCTAAGGGTCGTCACTTCGCAAGTATACAGCCGGTGATCCCACGTCGTCCATGGTTTTTCAAAAGAAAAGCAATAGAAAAATCCATAGTATCCACCATCAGTCGCTTGCGAATTGGACATGCCTGCACTCCGGTCTTCTTAAATAAGATACGCGTAAAAGACTCGTCACTCTGCGAATGTGGACTAGAGGAGGGTACACCGGAACACATTTTCTTCAACTGTCGGAAATACCCAACGTCGTTGTATGACATCCTTCCCTCGAAAATTCCTCGCCCCATCAACTTCCCTTTCCTCCTTTCCCTTTCCTCCTCACGTTATATTGAATATTTATGTAACTATATCAAATTGTATAATATAAGATTATAGTAACAGTTTCTATGAATCTCCCAATTAACAAAGTTTGTGTTGTCTAAATGTGTATGTCAGTGTACGTTTTGTTTGTTTTAGGTGATGTTTAATAATAACCCAAACTCAATTATCTGAAGAGAACCAGCTCTTTTCTCAACAAATTTTCTAAGGAACGTGTCTCTTTAATCACTTAACATTGGCAGAGTTGTCTCGTAAGAGCAACAGCAAGCCAAAAAAAAAAAAAAAAAAAAGGAGAGGATCGAACCCACAACTTTTGGTTAATGTAACGTTAATTGTGTCAACAATATTAGCAATCATAATAAATCTGCTTTAACATACTCTTCTTCATAGACAAATTATATTTATTTTAATATTTGGTGTTTATGATGCTTTTATTCCTTTCAGGTTGAAATTAAGCCTGAGATGATTGGTCATTACTTGGGAGAGTTCTCAGTCACATACAAGCCTGTCAAGCACGGTAGGCCTGGTATTGGTGCCACCCACAGCTCCAGGTTCATCCCACTCAAGTAGACTGGACACTTTCTCTAGGCTAAGGTTAAACAAAAATGTGCACAAGTATACAATAAAGTATCTTGTGTAACCACAATGTTCTCCTTTCTTTTACTGTTACAATATTTCCATCAACCCTTTTTATTTAGGAAAAATATAAGTTTTTTTTTTTTATTTTTCAACCTACGGTATTGTAACTTTCTATGGTATTGCTAGTTTTATAAATTAAATTCAAGGAGACTAAAGATGTCCTACATGTCACTGGCAATATAGAGACAGTAAATACCGTTGCCGGCTAAATTTAGAATTAGAAATGCGCAGAGTACAAATTTTAATGGGTTTACTCGGTTCAAAGATCCTCAAACAGTACTCTGCCAAGTTACTTAATATAGTTCTGGGACACAATAACTTCTGTATTCAGTATAAGTATTTTTTACAGGACTACAGTGTTTCCTGAACCCTCAAAATCTGACATCCCCCTGTTTTTTAAGCATTAGAAAGACCTTAGTATTATAAATGCAAGGCAGGAACTCACGTGTTTCAATTCCGCTTAGTTACCGAGTAATAAATTATTGAAATTCGATATTTTTTAACACTGGTAAATCGAAATTTATTTTTTATTAAAAAAGGGTAGGTGCTAGAAAATTATTTGTTTTTGAAATATTTAGGGGACTTCAAACTACATTTTTTTAATATATTTTCAAACTTATTAGTAGTGTATTTATAACAAAATTTATTTATTTATTTGGACAACCAATAAGGCTTACACTACAACATTCTAAAGACTAACGCAGTAGGTAATTAAATTCTTAGTGGTGACTTAATTATAGGTTGCCACGGCATGCGAAGCGATACTATATTATATACTAACGTCAAATCTCATTTAAATATAGAAAAGAACATTTAGAAGAAACAAGTGTAAATATGAGTTTATTATGATTATACGAGACGTTTATTTATGTTACACTTGTAAAAGGAACAAATCTGCAATAGTCACGACATACGGGCTGACTTTTCCAAATACATATTCGTTTATTTCTTACACAAAAAAAAAGTGGAAAAATCAACCCTAATTCATACATAATCTATTATTACATAATAAGTCCTTATTTCTTCCCTCGCGAGAAAAAAAAAAACCTATTTGGAAAATTTGTCTACTCATTCTCTCGCCCGAAAGAGGAATTAATACTTACACAACATCTTAAAATCTATGGAGATTTTAAGATATTGTCTAAATCTGACCTAAACCTAAGAAACCTGGAACTAAGGTCTAACTCAGAACTATCAGCATTACCAAAGAACTGACTGGATTCGGTCTATAGACGAAAAATGCCTCAGATAAGATTAATAAATTTTGGTGAGAATAATTTGTAACGTGTACGTCTGGCCAACTTACGTGGAACATTAAAGTTAATTTGATTCAGTAAAAAAGGACAATCCATGGTACCGTTAATAATTTTATGGAAAAAATTATTATTAAAAAAACAAAATACCCGACTGCACACTAAAAAAAGAGTAAAACAAGCCCCACAATAATATTGATCAATCAAATGCTAAAAACTAATTATGTAATACCGTTTAAACAATACCTATATTAAAATACACTACAATATGTGTTCGTAATCGATAGTTAAATAAACAGAAACTTATTTTGAATACAAATTTACTGAATATAATTTATAAATGTTGATGGAAAGCATCGCAGGCGGGGACCACCTTGACCGCCACCAACGAAAATTCTGCTAAATGGTGCACAACCGAAATGACTATAAATAAGCCTCTGTTGGTAAGCCTCTGTTGGTCCCCGCCTGCGATGCTTTCCATCAACATTTATAAATTATATTCAGTAAATTTGTATTCAAAATAAGTTTCTGTTTATTTAACTATCGATTACGAACACATATTGTAGTGTATTTTAATATAGGTATTGTTTAAACGGTATTACATAATTAGTTTTTAGCATTTGATTGATCAATATTATTGTGGGGCTTGTTTTACTCTTTTTTTAGTGTGCAGTCGGGTATTTTGTTTTTTTAATAATAATTTTTTTTATTTATAACTTTTTAGCTGTTTTTATTTAACGAAAATGTTGTAGATGTAGAAGACTATGTATATGTAAGTACCATTTTAAATTATTTCGACCACATTTGGCTTTAGATTACGAGTGATGTTACTCCGCAACATAAATTTACCGCCAATCTGGACTGTTGGTAGTGAAGAAGAAAAAGAATTAGGTGAGTCATTACTGCTGAAGATCCCGCAAACGTTTAAGTTCAGTTAAAGAACATTCGTCGTGGGGCCGGTCCAACAGCTTTCCCGCATTCGGGCTGTATACTCGAGCATATCCCCCTCCGCACCGCGCCGCGCGCCGCATGCCAGGCCACGCCCTATCTTTTTGCTTGCTAACGCATGAGTTGCTTTGCGTTGACGCAGAATTAACATGTTCCCGTGGGAATTTTGAGAAAAAACGTATCCTATATTAATTACTCCCGTGATTGAAATGAATCTAATGATACCGCATACATATTTTTTTAAAGGGAAATTTAGAAAAAATATTATTATGTCTTTATCCCGTGGGACTTTTAGGATAAAATGTATCCTATGACACTCCCGTAATCAAGACAAATCTAACGATACCTCATACATCAAAATCCATCAAGCCGTTTAGGCTACAGGAGGTCACAAAGGAAAAGACATACATACATACTTACACTCGAAAAACATTACCCTCCTTCTTTGGCAGTCGGGTAAAAATAACTGATCCTGTAGTAGTCTACGTTTATGCAAACCTTGAATTTTGAAGTAAGTTAGTCTTATCATTATATGAAATTAGCTGTTTAGTTTAGTTTAGCCATAAAAACCTCTTTTGAATGGATTCAATGCGTTTGACATGCACTTCATAACGAGGGCTCCACACCACACTGCAGTATTGCAAAGAAGAACGTATCAAGGTTTAGTGTTTCTAATTACAAAACCTAAAATCTTAAAACATTTCTTTACTACCTGTGCGGATAAAGAATATACTCGCTCACGTGGTGAGCGAGTATAGACGCAAATAGTGTGCGAGCAAGAAGTGAATAGATGCGCCGCCATTTCTGATCCCATTCTTTATCCGCACAGGTTGTACTAACTTATCTATATGTGTTCAAACTTAACTTTTTATCAAAATAAATGCCCAAGAGCCCAATTCTCGCGCTTGTGATATTTTGAGAACATGGCGGATATCACCCGAAAACCATACAAAAAAACTATGTTTTAGTGATATATGTCGTATGAAAATAAATGTCACGAGCCCGAGAATTGGGGTCCATGTCGCGAATTTCCGATACTTCACTAAGAAATTGGTCACCTATTTTGTAATTATAATTAATCGAATTCAGTTTTCTTGTACATAAAGCGAATAAAATTGCATTTTTTTACATTTAGCACCATTTGATTGTATTTGCACCAATCTATAAATCTATTCACGTCCTCCTGTAAACGGATGCAGTCTGATATGTCTTTTACGTGCTTAACAATTTTTAAGTCATCTGCATATAAATAAAATTAAATATTTTCGTTTTTATTTCTTAATTTTTTCTTTAAAATTACAAGGTTTGTTCTTTTTCTTTTAATTTAGAAAAATAGATCAAAACATAAACTAACCGCATAAAAAAACCAGATGCGCATCTCATGGAAGTTAGGAGAAAAATATTTTTTTTGTTTTTGTTTAGGGTTGTCACAAAACACCATTTAGTTTTATCGGTATTTTACAATGTTTTTCATAACGTGGATGAAGATATGGATTTAGTCATATACCCCCTTATTACAAATCACGAACTAAGGATAATCCCGGAACAAAACTCGTGCTAGCCCGTTTTAACATTGCGTGTTGGAACGGGAGGATGATATGCACTTTTGTACGGCAATAACTTTAGATCGTGATTTGTAATAAGGTGGCTTTAGTCTCCAATTTTAAGTGATCAACGCATTGACAATTTCACATTACCCGTTTTAAAATGCTTATTCTTTCTTCTTTTTATGGATTGTGGTAAGGAGTATTTAATAACTCAGTAAATTGTTATGAACAACCTCGCACTTCAAAATCAACATCAAGAGCAAACATACACTCGGAAGTATTAAGTACCTGTCATTTTCCTAAGGGTAAAAAGAAAGGAGTCGGGATAATAAGTAAAAATAAAAGTAAAAAAACTAAAACCCAACTACGACAAAAAACGTCGCTGAAAAAGTATAAAACAAGCCTTCGTTGTCAATTTATGCAATATTCACTATGTAGAGATAAAATTTCATGTTTGGAAATCCGCAGTCACACGTTGTCAAAGGGTAGTATATTTAACGTGTGACTACGCCTTTCCAAACATGAAATTTTATCTCTACATAGTGAATATTGCATAAATTGACAACGAAGGCTTGTTTTATACTTTTTCAGCGACGTTTTTTGTCGTAGTTGGGTTTTAGTTTTTTTACTTTTATTTTATTTGTACTATTTTGGTGTCCAAGTGCTAGTAATATATATATATATATTCAAAATGTACAAGTCAAGCGCTTTCAAATGATACCAAACTCGGCATATTTATCATAACTTTATTTTTTTACTCTGTATGTTTTGTCCGCTAGAGGGCGCCACATTAGATTTTGTGAAACTTCATATAGCCTATAACCAGCGGACGATCAAGACGCTTATAATGATATGTCATTTGTCGAATTCTGATAAGTAGTTAAGAAGTTACGTGGAAACAGATGAACATACATACATACATACATACATACATACATACATACATAGCCTGTCAAAATCATAACCCTCCTTTTGCTTTGCCGTAGTCGGGTAAAAAATACCTAGTACTTATTTTGAAGTAACATATGTTACCGGTACATTTGGTGGAGTAGTTTAGTGACAATCCTAGGCTTTCCAATGCATTCAAAAAAGGGGATGTCCGAATTTGAGGCTTCAGGAAACACTGTGCCACGTATGCTACCTTATTTTTGAGTTTCCGAAAAAGAAAACACCGGCGTTTTATTCAGTGACTGACTTTGGCTATTGATTATCCATTTATTAACCCCCGACGCAAAAACGACTGGGTGCTATAAGTTTAACGTGTCTGTGTGTGTGTCTGTCTATGGCATCGTAGCTCCCGAACAAATGAACCGATTTTGATTTTGTTTTCTTTTTTTGAAAGATGAATAAGGAGGGAGTGTTCTTAGCTATGTTGGATAAAAATCGAAAGATTTGGATTTCATGTTTTAACACAACTCCCACAATATGGGTATCATATAAAAGGGCTTGAGTAGCAGAATATATTAATTGTGAAAAATTTCAAATCCAAGATGGCCGCCGTCAGAAAATGACGAATAACCTATTTGTTGTTCCAACTGCCTCAATATAAGGTATCAAATGAAAGGGCTTTAGTTGTGTCGCGGGTTTTTTAAATTTTCAATTTAATTTTTTTCTCAATAAGTTACTTGACCTTTGTAAGATATTTTCGGGTAGAGCCATATTATAATAATGCAAAAAAGGTACATAATATGTACATACTCTCCCTTTCATGTCTTAGGACGTCCTGTATAGTGCTCAAGGAAACATTTGCTAAAAAATAGGAACCCTCATATTTTAAAGGCACACAAAGGCAATTTTGTGGCTCTACTGATGATGAAAGGTCAACTCCTCGACGGTAAGGAGTTAAAGGATAACTCTTTCAATACTGTATTCACAATTAGTTATTTGGCGGGGGTGGAAGGGGGAATAGACTGCCAAAAAATTATGCATTAAAAAGCTTGAAAAAAATTTTTCTGCGAAAATAATCCGCCTTCAAAAACCACGAAGTGATTATGCATAATAAGCATAGACTTAGAATGCCGCTAAGTGATAGAAATATTATTTTACACTTTTTAGTTTGTGGTTTTTGAAGGCGGATTTTTTTCAGTTAACTACCATGTAGGTACGTACGTGAGTAGGTACTTATGCATATATCTATGCGTAGGTATTCCGCACCTTTACGCAATAATTTGCTAAGTTTGGCTAAGAGAATAGCGTGTAGAGTAACATCACTCACTCGGGGTTAATAGAAGTGCATACCCATCACTTCTCGGTGGACATCATCTGAACCGGCTGGATCTGGCTCGACCCGGCGGCTGCCGCTCCGCCGCCGCCGACGACGCGCTCACGTCACTCGCAGCTTATTTGCCAAGCGACCCATTTTTGTCTTTACCCCTAGATGGACTTGACAATCATTTAGAAATATTGTTATTGACGTGCTGAAGGTCTGATGTCATCACAGTGCCTACCTAAATATGTAGAATTTTGTAATTTGAATTTACAAGTGACTTGGATATCTAGCTACTTAGGTACAAAATATTTAGTTTAAAATCTTCAATAGTTCTGAAATCGGTTAATAGGTACCTACGTATGTGGGTAGGTTTAATACGAAGAAGAGTCATCAAGGTAAATATAGTCGGACCAAAATCGAATTTTGTTAGCTATTGTATGTCTTGCTTGTAAGTAGATACTGTTACTTACTCGTACCTACCTGAGAGCCTAATTTAAAGCAAACGTTACGACAGAATCGGAGTTTCCCTCTCTTTAACACGCGCTGTGTGTCTCCTTTGTTTGGATGCGACAAACGACGAGACGGCTTTATATTAAGCCACCTGGTCAGATAATTATATAGATACCTACCTATTAGTGCTACATGTAATGGCTGTGGCAAAACTTACTAAATTAGTTTCCAGATAAGAGCAGTTGTACTGGATAATTGACTTCACCATACAAGCATGCGAGTGAAATGATCTTGCTACTAATTTAAAAGTCGTTCATAAGTCTTAATTAATTCAGCTCAGTTTATTGGCATTGTGCCAACATTTAGCTATCGCAACAAGTGGGCTACACCAATGAACATGTCAAGAATGACTTTGTTGACCCTATTATTTAAATTTTCAACAAAATCTCATGTTGATGTGCACATTTTAAATCATCATACTTTGAGTATGTCCGTATCTGTAGATTTTGATTCACGTACTCGTACGTTCAGTTCAACCACAGGTTCAACTGCGTTTCTTAGGAAAGTTTTTGGCCCGCACGATAAAGCCGTATTTCCGACCGACACGACTTACAAACCTCCAAGAAAAAAGAGTATAGGTAGTATAAAGTAAGCGATAAGTCCGACTCATTGTACATAGTGTCTGTTGTTTTTGTATCATACTAGTATTTTGTTTTTGTGGAATAAAGAATATCTATCTATCTAACTACTTAATACCTACTACTCCTTATTAAACGCGCAGTGGAAACGCGAACTCCATGGTGTTGCGTTGCGGGTGTTTAATGTTCATGGGCAGCGGCAATCGTTTACCATCAGGTCATCCGTCTGCTCGTCTACCCCATCATCATTATCATCTCAGCGTGTTACTCCCAGATGCACACAAATCCGTTGTTTTGGAGTCCGGGATATGACTCCGCACGCTCTGGATTTGGTTAGGTACACATTTCAGAAAATCTCCGAAACGTGTAGGTTTCCTTACAATACAAATGTTTCCTTCACCGCCGAATTTAAAAGTACTTAAACACATTACATAGATTAGACCGTGGGAGAACATGGTGACCGAGGGAGTGCCACACTTCGGCATGAATGGGCCGGCTCGACCGGACTGATACCACGGCCTCACAGAGAACAGGCGTGAAGCAGCATTGTGTTGTGTTTCGCTGCGTGAGTGAGGGTACCTTTGGTAGAATCCGGAGGAAAGGGGATTTAAAGGTCAGCAGCGCACTTGTGGCACCACTGGTTTCGCGGGTGTCCATGGTCGGCGGCAACTGCTTTCCATCTGGTGATCCGTCTGCTTGTCTGCCACCTCTCACATAAAATAAAGAAAAAAAAAAGAAGAAAAATCCATATTTTTCTGGATTCAAACATACGGAAGGGGCTACGTTGGCATTGGCATCGATCTCGTCTGTTTGTCTGCCCCGTAGTTATATCACTTAAAAAATAATATCTAGGTGTCTCTTCTAGCGGAACTACCTACTTCCTGCTATCTGGTTGTCAACACCGCTTCCCCAGAGCGTGATCATAAAATGTCCTTCCTTTCCTACAATCAAATCAATTTTTATACCACCTGTTGTTGGCATTTTACCTACATTAATTAGGCTTACCACCCTTATGCACAAAGATATAGTTTACTTATAAGAACAGTCGCGATTATGGTCGCGATTTGACCCTTTGGGCCGGTGGCTGTGTATAACTATTGTCCAAGTGACAGGTGAAATTATGTCGCGAATGCATGTACAAATGACAGGTAGCCTTTCTGTTGAAATCAGCGCCCCATGGCGCATTTACATTCATTATTATCGAAGTGTTTAAGTGTAATTTATCACCATATCAGTAGGTATTATGTATTAGAGTTGCAAGCATAGAAAACACATAAGTAAACACATAATTACCTACCTACTTACTTACTTAGCCCTATGGCTAAGTAAGTAAGTAGGTGTATGTACCTACCTATGTACATAACGTGTCTAAATAAGATCAAATGTTTCTATGAATGAACATTTATTGAAATTAAAAGCACAAACTCAAAGACCTGTTAAGTGGTATATCGAGACCAATGTTTGACACATTGGTCTCGATATACTTACCACCAAATAATAATAATAACCTATGCAGAAAATGCAATAATAAACCGGAAACCATCCAACATATCACAGGAGCATGCGTCACTCTCACTCAAAACGATTACACCCACAGACATAACCAACTTGCTAACATAATTCATCAGAAACTAGTTCAGAAATATCATCTCACAAATGACCCTCACACTCCTTATTACAAGTACACCCCCAAACACGTCATCGAAAACACAAATTACAAACTCTACTACGATCGCACCATTCTGACAGACAACACAATTTACCTACAACAACAGACGACATTACATTTGTGGACAAGCAAAATAAACATGCATATATAATTGACATTGCAGTTCCTAATACTAATAATATTCAATCAACTATAACAGAAAAAGTAAGAAAATACACAGAACTACAGGACCAAATAAACAGAGTATGGAAGATGGATCGCGGAACCATAGTGCCAATAGTAGTGTCCACCACTGGCGTCATAGGTAAACAGTTGCATATTAGTTTCAACAATTTACAGTTGCCAAAATTCACCTATCTAACTCTCCAAAAAGCAGCGATTCTTAACACTTGCAGGATAGTCCGTAAATTTTTACAGCTTGAATCGGATTCTGACATCATAATAACATAATACTTGTCCTCTACAACTTTGCTTGGCCAAAAGCCAATTTTGTTAGCGTACCCCAAAATGGAAGAATATATTTATATATTTCAAACAAAATAATAATAATAATATAATCTCTTCAGGTCAGTTTCAGCTAAATTTCATAATCACCTACACTTTCACACGATTACCTAGCATAGATATCATGTAATAAAATAAGTTAAAGGCTATGCAGCACATAACACTAGCGACGCCAATCGATTTTAATTTTTAGCTACTAAACCGGATCCATTTTAAACCATTTCGGGGTTACAAAATTTCGGCAAACACTTATACTATTTATTAAATAACCATGCACAAATGTTGGGTCCGTTTTTGTACCCGAAAAATTGATTCACGCACGCTAAAAGTGGCCGCTTTTGGCTCGACGAAACTAACACCGCAGTAGATTTATACTGATTGTGGCGATTATGAGAGATTATTTGAAAAGTTCATCTTTAAGATGACGGGTAGGACACACTACCGACGCCAATTGATTTTAATTGTTTGTAACTAAACCGGATATCTTTTTAACATTTCGAAGCTTCAGCCGCTCGGAAAGCACTTAAACTATTTATTTAATATGTACTTTTTGATGTGTTTTTAGGTAGAGTACTCTAAATTTGAATTACCGCCACAAACGCCCACTTATGGCGTTAAATTGAATTGCTTCAGAGTAGGTATACTTCCCAGCCGAACCACACGCTACGACCAAAACTCCTTAGCTAAAGAGGTTGATAGGATCATACTTATCGTATGTAAACTAAATTTCGAGTGCAAAAACATATCAAAAAGTGTGTGCACAGTGATTAAATAAATTGTACAATGTTTGCTTAGAGACTGGAGCTTCAAAATTGTTTTAAATAGATCAGGTTAAGGATCTAACTATTTAAATCGATTGGCGCCATAGTTGGGGTACGCGTCGCTTCAAATACTTGAAGATTATAATGATATTTTTTTTGAGACGCATATCAATATTTTTTTAACGCGAGAAGTAAATAATAAAGAAATAAATAAATTGAGACAACATCACATACCCTTGTTCATAGGCCCTTGTTCCAAACTAAGGATTTTCCTTGTACTATGGAAACCAGGAACAACGAAGGTACCATAAATAAACACCCAGACCCAACTCAAATATCTGTTTCACAAACAACATTTGTGTTGGTGCGGAAAACGAACCCGCGACCATTGCGTCTCAACCGGCGCCAACCAAACCAAAATCGAAGAGGCGCGAAAACAGTCACCGCCGCGGGCGGCCGACCTGAATCATGATCCAAGCGTACCCTGGGCGCTAGATTACCTACCTATTAGTGCTTCTGGGCTGGGCGCAACCGGGAACTACAAAACAGGGACAGATAGTATAGGTAAATGTAGTATGATCCATTCGTAACCCTTTAGGGGACCAGGAAAGGGGAACCACACCAACTGAATCATAATAATCTTTGATCATAAGTAAATAACACACTTAAAAATTTCACGAGATGAAAAATTTTTAAGTGTGTTATTTACCTATCTGTTGCACTGAAATCACAACAGATAGCGCTGAGAGAGCGCCCAACTCTTCAAGGTCATTTGCCCTTCCCGTCGCCTTAAGGTAACGAGTAGGGCACACTAGCGACGACAATCGATTTTAATTTTTAGCTACTAAACTGGATCTATTTTAAACAAATTTGGGGCTACAACCTCCCGGCAAACACTTATACTATTTGATAAATAACCATGCAAAAATATTGGATCCAACGCGAACGCGAAAAATTTATTCACGCCAAACGCGGCCACTTTTGGAGTGAATCAATTTTTCGCGTACAAAAACGGACCCAACATTTGTTGACCCAAAATCTGAATAAATTGCAAAAGATTGTTATAAAAAATATCAACAGCTGAATCATGGTTACACGTGAAACCACCCGAAACGTGCTGGTTTACGAAGCCAAAGATAGGTTTGTGCTATACGCTTTTTTGCTATTGTTTTAAAAAAAAGCTATCCTGGTAGCAAAACAGGTCGGTAGTTTACTTCAGTTTTTTTCCGTAGTGTTCGTATGCGGTCCGCGATTTGGTACAGACCTACTTAAACCGTTAGTGGTGTTTGTGTTTTTCCAAAGGATTTGGATTCACTGATGGGAAATAATTTTGAGGAAATTAAGGGAAATGGGATAAGAAAAAAAAATGTTTTTTTTGCGGCCGCTGCAGACAGAGGCGGCCACGACATAACGCGATTACAACGCAGGATGGTTGGGTGGCTGACCGACGCAGCAGCGGGCGAGCCTCGCTATCCGTGAGGCAGGAGGCGGTGCCAGGGTTCGTCCGGTGAGTCCGTGTCCCGTCTCGGTGCCTGGATATGCTGGGAAACGTCGGAGAGGTTTCAATGGGTATGCCTTCAGAGGCAGAGCTAGCAGAGACCTGAACCAGAGGAGAGCCCCACACTACCCGTCGGTCTCCCAGCCGACGGGTGTGCATAAGGCGGCGCCGACGTCTGCCCATTGCACATCGGATAGGCGGCATTTCCTCTTCGTCAACAAAAACAAAAAGAAGGAGTCGCAGCGGGCGGCTGTAATGTTGTTATCGTCTTTATCTTCTTCGAGTTTTGACTGTGGGAGAGCCACGCTTCGGCATGAATGGGTCGGCTTGACTGGAGTGATACCACGGCCTCACCAAAAACCGTGAGTGTACCAAAAAGTTACCTAGAAGAGATTTCTCATAGTGATAAGGCCGCCTTCGTTGTACATATCCTGTAATACCTACCTAGTCTTAAGTTATCATACTGTACTTTGAGTGCAATAAAAGTATATTAATTCATTCATACCGGGGGCCCAATCCGGGAGAAAGAAGGGTTTAAAGGTTGGCAGCACACTTGTGACTCCTCTGGTGTCGCGGGTACCGGATGATCCGTCTGCTCGTCTGCTCGTCTCCCACCAACCATATAAAAAGACACTTATTTTTTAAAAATATGAGCCTTCTGCTTCGGTTTGCCATAAAAGCTTAGTCCTTATACTCGTACTTTTAAAACAAAGAGTTTTGCGGTAAAATAGTTTTGCGGCAAACCGGACTCCACGTGAGCGATACACCTCATCATCGGTAAAACCATTTTTACCCATAGATAACTTAGGATTTAAATTCGACATTTGAGTGTGTCGTCCAACGATGAGAAATCTCGTCATAACTAGAATGAAAACGGTGTAATTAAAACTTATTCCATGGCAGTGTAAGGGCGCTATACCTATTTATAAAGAACGGAGCGGAGGCTTTCGGGCTGAGAGCACTTGTCGGAGCGGGCGGACGCACACGTGTCGCACCGCGCGAACTGCCGCCAATAACACGCGAATTCGCGAACTATACCTCCTACAAACAAAAGTCGAACTTCGAAACTTACAATCAAAGTGGACAATACATTAAAAAAATTGTATCAGTGGGTTTCAGTGAACAGTGAAAATACTTTTTTGTCTGGTTACTTCTGTGAAATCGTGTCGTGCTATAAAAAGTTTGGCAAGGTGAGTAAAAAGATTAGCTACTTAAATTAATTTTTATTCGAATGTCTTATCTTTTTATCTATGAGGCTGAGGATACAGTCAGCTAAAAAAAGTAAACAAGTGTTAAACGTGGGTAGGAATAAAATTTAATGATGTCTCCGTATCCAAATATCATTATTCTATCTATATCCAAGTAAGGTAATAAAATATAATACAAAGGCAGATTATAACAGTAAACACAGGTTGTCTCCACAATTTAGTAATTCCTTTATATTATACCTAACATATGAAGGATAGCAAGACCTTATGTATTTGATACTTGTTCAAAAAGAACATTTATATATGTACTCTTTAATTATCTATCACCTAGCGCTTACCTATCTAATTATAATTTTTCACGAGAATAGTACTTACATTTGTATATTAGTTTAAAAAACCTCTGTACCTTACCTATCTTTGTACCTAAATGCAGAGCCCGTATATATATATAGAAAAAAGAAAAACAGACAACATTTAAAAATAGGTAACCTCATAGAAAACAGACATATATCTCATTTTCATATCACCTCTCACAGTTTATATTAATTGTATTATTGAAGACGTATTAAAAATATCACCGTTTGTTACCATTTTAAGGTTGTATGAGATTGAAATTCAAACTCTTCGTTTGCGAGTTTGCGACCATCAATCTTAACGTCGCTCGTTGAAATTCTAACACCACGTAACTAATTTAAAGCAAATTTTCAGGAAAGCCAAAAAAAATCATCGAGCCGATTTTTTTTTTTTTACATTACCTACGTGCTATTTCAATTAGTTTTCCATGAGGGACTTCCGACTCTGTAACTTTTCAAAATTTTAAAAGGTTTTTGATGGACCGCAACTGAATCTGATAGAAAAAACAATCCGTCTTCCAAGTCTCTAACAGTGGCATCAAAATGTCATAACCACCACCAATAAATTAACAAAAAAAAATAAAAACTAAATTGTGAATTACGTGGTCATCTCAAAGCGTAGGTCATTTTAGGACTTCCGTGCTGTTACTTTTCGATTAATTTAAAGGTTTTTATTAGTCGTATCTTGATTCTGAATGGCGAAATGGTCTATCGGATTCTCTAGATAATATGGCATCAACGTTTCAAAATCGCCAAAAATTACTTACGTGTGTTAGAACTTCAAACGACGATAAGGGTTCTAATTTACGTTTACGCGACGATTACTAGTAGGTACTATTTATACATGAGAGAATCGAAACAAGATCATTTTAAGTTAGGTTGAGATTTACCTAAGAAATCATGAAACTTATCAAAATGCGACTTATTACATTTATATCGTTTTATACTAAAATTTAGCTAGTCTGGCTATCGAGTTTTGACAGTGAAAAGGAATAAGGACGGGAATCTGTTTTCATAATAAGGCACACGCATAAATTTTGATAGATACCTAATGGTAGGTACTATTTATAAAGAGAGAAAATCTTATAGGACAACGGCCAACGCTTATAACGTAATCCGAAAACACGAACACTTTGCGCGGTGGAATCGACACTCGCGCCATCTATAGGTACAAAGTGAAACGAATATCTCGAACGAAAGTGAGGGCGAGCTAATGAAAGCAGTGGTTTAGAGTGGAGAAAAGAGAAGATCACCAGGAAATTTTAGAAGTATTACGCTATAAATGTAGGTAGGTAAGTTTTATAAGTAGTATACTTAGCTTGATAACCGGTATTTAAAAAAAAAAAATATATGCCTTGCAACATTACATTTTTTAATAACTGCAATATTAAAAAAAAACACTACGTTAGTTTGGCTTAGCTTACACAGGATCAGTGCAAATGGACAAATAAAGTCGTGTGTAGGGAACCTACGGTACTAACACACACACACACACACACACACACACAGTATTATATTACTTATATACATTGTCCCTATGTTTCATATTTACTAATCTATATTAACCTAAATTTATACATAAATAACACAAAACTTATAATTAAATTAAATTTACACTAAGGAAACAACACTAAAACATATTTACAATATATACAAACATAATTACACAACATAAAGCATCAATTAAATCATAATCATTAAACGTTGTTTAATATCGTCCGAATGCATGCACTAAGCGGGCGCAGTGGAAACCGCCGCCGCGGGACCGGTCGGCCGACCCGGATCCTTTGTCAACGCTGCGCGCGCAATGCGCGTTGCGAAGGAGTCGGCCGGTCTCCCTTCCAGTGTCAGTCGGTCTACCGCACAACGGGATGAGTTAAGCATGATCGCGCGCCGGCTTACCTAGCCGTTTCTTATGCGCTTAAGCTTTCTATTCTTCTTATCTTTACGTACTCTCTCTGGTGTTAATTCTTTCACTCCTTTCTAAAATAGTAGAACTGTGTGGCTGTGCTATCTAACTGTATTGCTTGGAACTGTGTGTGGCAATAGAAAAACATTCGTGTGTGACGTCGTTGATTACCTAACCCCGCATACGGAACCTCATCACCACGCATCACAACAAAGGTTACCTACCACTGCACCATCCATCTACACTGTGACCGGACAGAAGCACGGACGATACACAAGATGAGTACCCATGTTCTGATACCGATAGAACCGTGGCGGACAAGATGGCGGAGGACGCAACCTACTAGCGGGCAAGCCAAAAAAGTGCGCGTTTCCACTTCATCCGACTCCGTCCGGCACGTCACGCGTACAGACACCGAACCACCTGAGTGTCCCACCTTTCGACCAGATGAACCCGAGATGTGGGTTTGCTCTTCTAGAGAGTCAGTTTGAAGCAAACGGTATAACCAGGACCTGTTTCAAGTTCACGATCGTCCCACAACCTGGACATCCAACATTCTAGGGCG
>CM032475.1:15499425-15523737 GCA_019059595.1 Marasmia exigua | reverse complement strand
TATGGAAAATAATGGAAAACAAAATGAACTGGGCTATTGGGTTGAGGTGTTAGTGGACCGGTTAACTGGTACTATGGAGAGACTATGGCACCTGCCCGATCAATGATAAAAATCACGAAAAAATGGGCAGGTGGTGACTCGCCACTCACTAGATGGGCCCCCTATAATAAGCTACCAGGAAGCCAAGCAAAAGCTAGCTACCAGATATAGCAAGGCGGGCAACATTGGTGTGAGCAGCTCAGGGTGCCGAGAGGTGTACACCGCTTTCTACCCAGTGTCTGTGGTGACAGACACTGTGCCAACTCGCGACTTATGCATCTTTCACTTCCACCCTGCGAGCATATAGCTCTGACATCCCACTCTGGCCGGCTGGTGAAGGCAAGCCAGAGGTGAAAGTCCTGCAGCCCCTGCTGGGGTCCACCCCAGCCGGCCAATAAAGGCAAGCCGGGGAGAGGGGCCTGATCGACTCTCGGGGATATGGGACCCAAGGGACGTCACTTCCCATTCAGCGCGCCACAACGCTGCCCTGGGGAGACTAACTGCACTGATGAGAGTTGTTGCTCTTAAGCAAGAGCACCAACTCTCGCCAGCGGGCGATGGGGTCGTCACTTCCCTACGCGCTTATTATTATTATTAATATAATCAGTAATCACGAATTTTCTGCTAGTACCGACAGAACTACATAATTTTGTAATTAAACTTATTCTTGAGGAACAGCGGGGTTTCCATGCAATGTATTCCATACCAATATGGAGTTACCATACTACAACTATGATGTAATAGAGCCATCATTTATTTTCACGACTTTTATAAAAAGTTTTTATAATGTAGGTACCTACTTAAGAAAAAATTGGGGGGAAAGTTAGTATGAAAGAGACTTTCATATTCATTCATTATTTACCTCAAGGCGACGGGTACCCCTAACTAGCGACGCCAATAGAATTAAATGGTTAGCTAACCATTTAATTCTATTATTTATTCTATTCGCGAAATTGTTTAAAATACATCCTGTTTAGTAGCTACTAAACAGGATCTATTTTAAACAATTTCGGAGCTCCAGTCTCTAAGCAAACATTATTTAATAATTGTGCACTACTTTTTTATCTGTTTTTGTACTCAAATTTGGATTAACGTCATGAGTGGCAGTTTTCGGCGGTAAATCATATTTCGAGGACAAAAATAGATCCAAAAGTTAAGAATAAGTATTAAATAAATAGTATATATAGATTTCCGAGGCTGGAACTTCGAAATTATTAAAAAGATATCCGGTTTAGTTGTTAACAATTTAAATCAACTGGCGTCGCTAGTGTGCCCATTTCACTACTCTTAAAGACTATCAATAATAAAATTAAGGTAATGCACATTACCTTAATTTGACGTCTCTGAGTGTGGCAGTAAGAATTTTTAATTTTCAAATTTCATTTTTAATGATCAAATGCATCCTAATAATTACCAACTTAAAATATTTTTATATTACTGGTAACTTTATTGCGACAATGTCGCCCCCTGTCAATGACACTGTAGGGCCTTTTGATGTTGGTCGGTCTGTAAGACGGTTTAGAAAGCACGGTGTGTGTATCCTATACACATAGTATACACATCATTGACAGGGGGCGACAATGTCGCAATAAAGTTACCAGTAATATAAAAATATTTTAAGTCATCTTCCCATACAACAGTAATCAGCTGTTTGGTGCAAATTGTATGGGGAGGCAATTTCTTTTTTGAGATTAGACCCTATGTTTCTTGAGGAAAAATGTTTGTTATCATCAGTATAATGCCCTCGATAAGGGAGTAAGACGGTTAAAAAAGCACGGGTATACAGGGTGGAAAAAAACAATGCGCCCTGGAAGGAAAGTACCTTAAATCCTTGTTAGCAATAGTGAAGCCAGTGTTTCACTGCACGCCATCGATATACAGTGGTGGTCACATAATTAAGAACGCTGATATAAAGGGAAGATTTTTAAAACTTGGAGACGAAAACTCGTTGCATGCATTTTTTTTATTTCTCTCGGTATCGTAAAACTTTTCCATAACACCACTGTATTCATTGATACACATGATTGGATTAAAAATGAATAGACAGATTTTTTACACTACTTCGAAACATAGTATTTCTATTTACTGGCTGGTCACGTAATTAAGAACGCTAAATAGTTTATACCTTTGTTCAAATTTAAGTAGAGAACACCCAGTCGATTTTTTATTGTTTAAATAATTTGGTGCCATTTAGTGCTGTAGAAGATTAAAAGTGATTGCTTCTTACGAAAAAACAATGGAAAAAAATAAAAGTTGTGATAAATCTACAAGGGAACGAATAATAAAACTTCGCCGGAAGGATTGGTCTTCCATCTTCAATGTTCAAAAACGATGGTTTTCCATGCCGTAAAGCATTTTACTACGTATCAAACTACTTCAAATGTTCCACGTGTACCTAAACAGAGAAAAACAACTCCTCGAGACAACTTAATCATCGTTTGTATGGCAAAACAAAATCCCTTTTAAAGGGTCTAATGAGCTGAGAAAAGAGTATTTTGGTGAAAATAACCCTTCAGAAATTTCAGCACACACTATTAGAAGACGTTTGGTAGAAGAAAAATTGCGCGGTAGGATAGCAAGAAAGGTACCCATGTTGAAACTTTGCCACAGACAAGCCTGGCTTGCATTTGCTAGAAAGTATGGAAACTGGACAGTGCGACAGTGGAAAAATGTACTTTTTTCTGATGAGACGAAAATAAACAGAGTATCTTCCGATGGAAAACGATACGTAAGACGTCCCCCGAATACAGCATACGAAAGTTACTTTAAATGACGGTGGGGGACATGTGAAAATTTGGGGGTGCTTTTCTGGACATGGTGCTGGACCTGTAAAGTTGATAAAAGGTAACATGGATCACCCATTGGAACTCCAATACAGAAATATAATGGTAGAAACAATGTTACCTTATGCTGAAGACGTTCTCCCGTTTATCTGGACATTCCAGCATGACAATGATCCAAAGCACACTGCACTCGCCGTAAAGGATTTTCTAACAGCACAATTAGTTTCTGTCCTAGACTGGCCAGCTAACAGCCCAGAGACCTAAAATCTATCAAATCAAATCAAATCAAATAATTCTTTATTTGCATAGGCTTGTATACAGCACTTACAAATCGTCATACATTTTAATGACTTAAAACTATTTATAAGTACTTATGTATAATTTACATGTTAATACATATATATGTTGATACATAAAATATACTAAAGAAATAAATAAACATAATGCGATTCTACCACCGGCTCGGAAAGTTGTTTCTGGTCGAGAAGATCCGGCAAGAAACTCGCCAGTTACTCTTTTTAATCGCCAAACTTTCATACAATGTTGTGTCATACATGTCTAAACCCAATAGAGAATTTGTGGTTCGAAATAAAAGAAAAAGGTGTCAAATACACAGTGTGGAAATTTAAGAGAGCTGTACGTTTTTTAGAGGAATGGAACTCTATTTATCTTACGTAATGTCAAAAATTAATAGAATCAATGCCTCGCCGGTGTAAAGAAGTAATTAAAAGCCGTGGATATGCTATCAACTATTAATTTTAGTTACAAATGTATTAAAATGCATTTTTACATTTCCGCGCTTCGTATTATTGTAGTTTTTTAAATGTGTCATATAAAAAATTTCCCGAGCAGTTTAGTAAATCGTTCTTAATTATTTGTCCAGCTTCAGTACTATTTGAATGTGTTACTATGGTAAAATAAAATAAATTGTCAATAAAAAAAATGCGCCTTTACTCTTTATTCCTAAGCCACGTTGCTCTATTAATATGGCTATTTTATAACATAACTAGTTGCTTTTCAGAAGGTACACATCTGTGCATATGACACGATTAAAATAAAAATCTCCTAGAACTTCAAATCATTTTTAATTATATGACCACAACTGTAAGTAGGATGATAATGGAATAGGGAGTGCACTTGTGCACTATAAATGTCCTGCGTCGTTGAAATCGTGGATTTGTTGCCGTAACCAAACGGAAACATTCATTAATTTATTTTAAAGAAATACAACTGCATTTAAAGCCGGGAATCAAATCGGTTTTTTTTCGAAAAAAACCTTCATGTAGACAATAACATTTCAACAACGAAGTCTGTCAACTGTGAATTTGGTCTAGTAATGAATAAATAAAATAAAAACAATAAACATTTGATATTAATTTTGGTCTCCATTTTGTTTTAAAAAACCAACATCATGACTCACGCAATTTTTCACCGTCTTAATTACTTATCGAGAGCATTTTACTGACGAAAACAAACATTTTTTTCCATGGAACATTGGACTTAATCTCAAAAAGAAGATTCGCCTTCCGATACAAATTGCACCAACCAGCTGATCAATTTTGTATGGGGCTTGTTCTATTTTTTCTTTCACTAAAAGCGATGATAGATCAATAGTTCAGAACGGGCCGTCCATACTGGAGATTGTGGTTCCAATATGAGCATGCAACTCTTGAATTTTCAAATCTATGTGTGAAGGAAAACATATCGTGAGAAAACCTGCACATTTTGGTTAGTTTCTGAAACTTATAACGTATACATTGACATGTGTAACTCAGGAGTGATTGGGACACAAGATGAACATCCATGCAAAAGACTTTCTAACTCCGTAACTCCTTTCATTCGTTATACATCTTTAACTTCCAAATGACATCGTCTAAAAAGATGAAGAGCAAAATCGCCGTATTGGGAATTGATGTGTTAAAAAACATAGTGAGTGAGCGAGATTGGTTCGAAAGAGTAGGGTGAAATCGCCATATCGAAGAAGAATAGAAAAGTTCTTCTCTCACGATAGGCAGCGGCATGACTGTGCTCTGGCATTGTTGATGACTATGAGCGGCGGTTACCGTTCACCATCAGATGGGCCGCAAGCTCGTCTACCTACTATAAGCAATAAAAAAAAGCGAGATTAAGCCAAAAAGAGATGGAGCATGATTAGAACTATTTTCGTCAAAAGAACGTTACGTTTGGACTATGTAAATTGGTGCTAATATCTACCCAATGTATGTAACATGTAAATAACACAATAAAGCTTTGATTGATTGATTGAAGAGTTATATCACTCTTTATCTTTTTAAAGAGTTATTCTGCGCGTCTCGGGTAACCTTGATTCAGTTGGTCTGGTTCCCCTGTAAATGGTTGCGAAGGTCAGACGGCAGTCGCTTCATTGTAATTAAACCAGAGACACCCCAAATCCTGGATCATGGTCTAAGCCTACCGCGGGCTCTACAGCGATAGAAAGAAGACAGAGAGAAAATACATTTATTGTGATACATGATTTTATCGATAGCTTAGGACGCAACCGGGAATATCACGCTAAATTGGGAAAAATCATGGTGTATAGTTAATAATAATAAACTATGCAATCGTAAGAAATCTGAGAACAGTAATACAGAACTGATGGAACTGGTCCTAGCGCACTTGAATAAAGTCAGCGCAAAAGCAAATATCGAAAGTCTGGATAAGTGGGAAATTAGTAATATGCAAAAACTAGGGTAGAAAAATACTAAAACATCAAGATCTATATTAATTACACTAACCTTGGTCTGGAGAAGGAGAGAACTCTTGAAAAATAGCAAAATGTTCACAGAGAACACATACATAACTGAAGATTTCCCCAAAGCAGGTCTCATAAAGAGGAAAGAACTCAAAGTCCAATTAAAGGACGAAATTGCTAAGGGAAAAATGGCTTATATTCGATATGACAAACTAATAGTCAAAGAGAAACAAACCGAAAAAAGGAAAAGAGTACCATCCACTCCACCCGCGAATATTACATAAGATAGGAATATGGATCAGAATAAAATTAATGCATACGAGAAATTGAAGAACAGAAGCAACTCCATCTCGGAAACATCGGGAAACTGATGAGAGATGGAAGTGGAGGGCCCAAACCCACTGCTACCCATACCCTTCTCGCATATTCGCACCTGGATACACCTAAGATCCACAGAACAATAAAACCAGAGATGGCTGTAGACTACACTTTGCAGGCAATCAAAAGTGGTAATGCCAACAACGAACCCGCGACTAGCAAAACGACTTGTAAACCTCAGAACTATGGGCATTCGGGCCATTGTCCCTTAAATAAACACTTATTCGTAACAGGCGCAGCTGACAGCCCCTATGCCCTATGCTTTGTCGCCGAGGAGACCGTAACACATGTAATCCTGGAATGCGATGATGTGGCCACCCAACGAGACAAAATCCTTGGAACAGTGAGGTTGCTCCGCGAGGCCTGTGAGGTTCCCAGGAAACTTCTGCGCTTCTAGGTGGAGTTAGGTTGGCTTCTATAGCCAGCCAATCCATCACGCACAAAGGATCGAAAGAGAGTCTAGGTGCAGAAAAAGTAGTCCACTTTACATTACATTTTATTACATTCCCTTGGAAGGGTCAAAATTCGCGTTTTTCGTGAATACTTAGATGTTTGATTTTTTTGAGACTGTAGAATAGTAAGTATACATACAATTTAAATTTCAACTGGATGCCATCATACATTCCTGAGTTAAAGGATTTTGACACACAGACACACAAAAGGACAACGAGATCTTATAACGGTTCAGTTTTATTAATTTAATTATAATAATAATTTAATATGCAAACCCATTATGAATTTAGTGTTTTATGTTTGGGCAGGCAGCTTCTAATACCTAGCACAAAATACAGGTAGCCACTATCGCTATCGTGGCAACGGAGAGCCCTGGCATCTGTTATTTGTTACAGCGGATGCAGATTACCTGCCGTCATTCTTCTTATTGAGTTACATAAACAATGGGATGGTACAGTGCCTACATGTAATATACACATTTCATGCAGAGCATTTACACCTCGGACATCTGCCACATTCCCAGGGACGTACTTAAAATACTTGTGGGCTAATTCATTAAGTGAAATTACATTTCAATATGCAAAATACACTTACCTTGGTACGTGGCCGTCCCCTTCCTCTCTTCACCGTAGAATCCTGACTGCAATCATCACTTTTAGTCTTTTTCACAATATTACAATTAGTCTTTGAGGCACTATTCTTCTCCTTGCTTGTTTTAGCTGCATTATCTTTCTCAGATGTTCTTTTTTCATTGTCACTGTCACTTTTGACAGTGGAGGCATTTTTCGCATTTTTTGCTGGTGGTTTGAGTGGTGACCCTTTAGGACCCAACAACTTGGACACAGCATTCAAAGGCAAGTCATCATCACTGGATGAGTCTGATGAACATTTACTACATGATTCCGAGCTTGTGGAAGTCTCTGACAGTTGTGACTTGCCTTTCTTCTTCACTGCAGGTTTGTCTTTAGTAGTCTTAGTGTGTTTGGGAATACTGTCAGCAGTTTTCTTTTTGACAGTGGGTACACCTTTTTTGACCGATCCCTTTCTGGGTTGAATAGCAGCAATCTTGAGTTTCAGACCAGTGTCACAAGAAGTGACTGAGAAATGGGGCTTGTGAGCAGTTCCTTGTTTAGCACTTAAGCACTCCCAATCACTGCCAGAAGACTCACTGGTGCTACTATGCTGTAACAGAAAAGGCAGAAGAGCATTAAGAAAACATAAATTGTAAGTATAAAAAAGTATGGTGGTTAGTGTAAAATTAAATTCACCTTAATTGGAACCATTGTAGATTTGGATAGTCAGACATAGACTAGTAATAAAGAATAACTAACTGTCAAACATAAGAATAAACCTTATTCACAAAAATGCTCACTTAAACTTTACTTGCCTTTATGTATAATTGAGTCTTTGAATAAATTTCATATTATTTTAAAATTACTTGATTTTAATTCTTAATATTACGCTTATCGGCATTCGGCCAAATAGCATTCAATACATTTATAGCAAGTTAACACTTAGTACTCATCAATTTGAGATGAGTGTACACAATATTTAATAATTTATTTCATTCCAAAATGTAAAATAAATATATTGTGAAAACAAAATCTCTGGAGACACCTTGAATAGAATCAGTATTGTGTTGTTAGATCTTTCCACATTGGCATATAAAGATTGTGGATCCATGGATTTTGTACATACATTGGTGATAAATAGCATTTATATGGTATTATTTAGCTAGTTCAAATATCATAAGAGCCATTTTACTTTGTTATTCATCCATACTCATGGTAAAAATTGTACCCCAAGTATTCTAATATCACCAATAAATCAGCTAGTTAAAAAAAAACAAACCTCAGAGTCACTGTTAGAATCCGAGTCACCACTAGAATCTTGTGTTTTTGGCAACTCAGTGCCCATTGCTGAAACAAGTACAATACCTATTAATAAATGCTCTAAGACAAACTTTTAAATAATAATATGACAAATTGCATAAGCTCAATTTCAATGTTGTTTTATTTGTTATGGAGGTCAAAAATAATACACTTGCTGTATGTGGCACAGACAACAGCTTGTCTTGCTCGAACACCAGTCCCGTACCATATTCAATTTGTACAGACAGCTACACCTCACGTTACTACAACCTATCATATTTCCTGAATTGAAATTAAACTAAACATATTTGACATTAAAGTATGAACTAGAAATATGACAGATTTGTATACATTCATGTGAGGCAGTCAGTACAGTCGCGTTTCGTAGATCGGTAGGGCAGCAGGATATACCCTATTCATTGATAATAACCAGCCTATTGTTATATTGCGAAGAAAAATAAAATATTTTACGATTAATTATTCATAATATATTATTTTACTGTACAGAACCCTCTGTGACAGAATCACAGTAACACAACAATCGGAACATTCGTACAAACGCTCAACATGCATGATTTATACTCACTTCAAGGTTGGTCAAGATGTTTCCAAGTACAACAATATACGCTTCTTCATTATAATCGTAATCTAATCTTATTTTATTACAGAAATCTGAAAAAAGGTATACAGCGTTTTACCGTTTATATTCACATCTATTTCAAGAAATACTATTTCTATTTAGGACTAATTTACAGGAATGACAGATCTGACGACACTCGTTAGACCAGTTTTATAACATTATGCACGTTACTGTACCGTGGTAATATCAATATATTTTCGTATTGAAAAGTAGTAGTGTACGTTAAAAATATATACGTTACCAGCGTTCACGAACGCTTGCAATTATTAGCGCAAGCATAACGGTCTTTTGGGACATTGGCGCCAAATAAGTGCATACGTTTACATTTATGGAAAGATTACGAGTCACCGTACTATGCCGTTAATAGTATAAAACCACTGGTGAATTTATCACGACGATAATGTACTAACCAAAATGAATAACACCATAGCATCACAAAGATAAAACGCAAAATTACTCCAGTATAGCATAACACTTGGCCTCCATGTTTACAAATCATTCATTCGTGTAAAAATTGTCAGGCAGTAACACACATATACATACCTTGAAGAGAAAGTCTGTGAATTGTGCAACTTACTCTTTTTTTCATATGATAACTGCTGATAAATGAACGAGACACAGAACATTTCACTATCTTTATTCATAAATATATATAGGAATCGTAACGCAAAATGGCGTCGCCACTCAAAACCGCTTTCAGTTGTATTTATAAATATTATGCACCCTTTTAGTACATTAAGATGAATTGTTTGTATCAATAAACAAATATAATAATTCAAGCTTGTTTACTCGGCAAATTCACGACGTTACATAAAAGTAACAAGTAAAAACATCACAAATCAAAAGTATAGTGCTGCCATCTCTTGAAATATGGTGTAAAAACTACATTTTTTTTGTAGAATTCTTCCTTTGAAGGAAAGGCAAAGGGTACAAGGCCCATACAGCCATCGTCTGTTTTTTCAACACCAGCTACCGAATTACCGCAACATTCATTCATTTTAAATTATTACATTAAAAAAAATTTCAAACACATTATTTTGCGATTCTTACAATATATACCAACCCAGGGCCCACAATAGAGATAGAAATAGAAATAGAAAAATGTTTATTTGGCACCAAAAATACAGATAACAAAATATTACTTATTAATTTAATCCTAATCTAGGTACAGTATAATATCATGACAAATAAAATAAAAAAAGTGCATGGCAGTGGCATTCTTATTGGATAATTTACTTTATCTTAGGGTAAAGATAATTTAGGTCAAAAATTACCATGAGCCCAATTCTTGAGACGCGCGGAGACCTTTTTAGTGTTACATACTTAATATTGTCAATATTTTACCTGATTGTACCTTTTTTGTAACCTGACTGTAGTTTGACGTTTTCACTTCTAACCTGGAGCATAGGTTCTGCTCTTGCAACTTCACTCCGAAAACTAAGGTACAAATATTTGGCCCGTCCCGCGGATCGAACCCGGGACCTCATACGCAGCCGTCGCGTTAAAGTGCGACCCACTAATCACTGCATCAGGCAAGCCAAGAGGCGAGGGTCAAAGGTGTCGCCAAACACCAACAGCTAGCCACAAGCTGCATCTGTGATAGTTGCCGTTCTTCATTAGCGAAGATCACCAACTTTTACCAGAGGACGATGGAGTCGTCACATTCCTACGCTCTTATTATGATTATTATTGCGAATTAGTTTCTTAAGTGTTAATGTAGGTCATCATCATCGTCATCATCAGCCCAATTAAGTCCCCACTGCTGGGGCACGGGCCTCCCTCAATCACATGAGGGGTAGTTGCCATACTCACCACGCTTGGCAGACGGGTTGGCGAGGGTTTTGATATTAATGCAGAGTTTTCCTTCTCTGGGTGCTGATGATCATGCCAGCAGATTTACCTTAGTCGCCTTTTACGACACCTCGGTAAGAGTGAGGGTGGCCTATTCTACTCTGCCGGGACCACACGGCTATTAATGTAGGTATGCATACAAAATCCACAAGTAAAAATATCCATTAAAACCCTGTAAAATCGGATAAGGAATCACGAAAAACTTCTTCCTTTAAAGTTTGCATTTGCATTGCATGCCGTGTGGTCCCCGGCAGAGTAGAATAGGCCACCATCACTCTTACCGAGGTGTCGTAAAAGGCGACTAAGGTAAAGCTGCTGGCATGATCATCAGCACCCAGAGAAGGAAAACTCTGCATTTATATCTAAACCCTACCGTCCAACCCGTCTGCCTAGCGTGGTGAGTATGGCAATTACCCCTCATTTGTTTGAAGGAGGCCCGTGCCCCAGCAGTGGGGACTTAAATGGGCTGACGATGATGATGATGGTCTGCATTCAAACTCATACTGATTTATTCATTTTAAGAAGTCCCGACAATCCAATGCTTTAAATCGTCAGATGATTTTACAGTTTTATTTTTGGGATTACAATGACAAAAAATTACAACTAATTTATATCCAAAAACTAAAGAGTATGGGACTCCTCCATCCGTTACCGTCCAACCCGTCTGCCTAGCGTGGTGAGTATGGCAATTACCCCTCATGTGATTGAGGGAGACCCGTGCCCCAGCAGTGGGGACTTAAATGGGCTGATGATGATGATGATGGGACTCCTCGCGCCTTACTGCAACTCTTGCATGGATAATAAAAATGTATGTCCCGGGTCAGGCACTTGGAGATGCGCTTGCTAAGCTGCCGTCGTTGACGAGCTTCATCAGAGGTTTGCAGAACCATTTTCCGCCTTTCCTCCATTAGCTTTAGAGTTGGCTCCGAGATTTTACTGGCTTTTTTCGTACGGCTGGGTCTGAAGACCTTTGCACCCGCCGTAAGGACAGCTTCTACGAGCCTGTCATTATATTTGTCCACTTCTGAGCAGCTCTCTAGGCAATCGAAACGATTTTCCAGTTCCAGTTGAAAGCTTTCGGGGTTTTCGATTTGGATGGCTACAGGGCGGAGCGTAGATTTCATCAGTCGATACCTTTCGGATGCAACGTGTAGATTCAAAGTGCCTCTTACCATTCGGTGATCACTTCCAGTGTTCAGCGAATTGATCACTGAGACATCATTGAATATCCGGGTCTTGGTAGACATGATGAAGTCAATCTCATTTTTTGTAACGCCATCCGGACTTTCCCAGGTCCACTTACGATGCAGCCGTTTTTTAAAGAAGGAGTTCATCATGTAGAGTCCCTCCCTCTCCATATACTCGGCTAGCATTCGACCTCGGTGGTTCCGGATTCCTGATCCAAATTGCCCCACTTTCGACTCCTCATCGCCCTTTTTGCCTAGCCTTGCGTTGAAATCTCCCATGACAACAGTGTAGTGAGTATTGGAAGTATGTATTGCCCGAGAAATATCCTCATACATTACTTCCACTTCCTCGTCGGGGTGTGTCGAGGTCGGGGCGTAAACCTGTATTACCTTTAACGAATACCGTTTGGTAATTCTGAGTGTAAGGTACGCCACCCTATTCGACACACTTCCGATTTGTACAATGTTGTTCACGAGGGACTTGTGGACAATAAACCCGACTCCACCTTTGGACAGTTCTATAAATCATAGGGGGGGGGTTTGGGCCTACACCCACCACGCTGGCCCAGTGCGGGTTGGTGGGGAACGCCAGAGCCTCGTCTGTTGTGCAGCAGGGTGCGCCACGTGCAGGTGAGGTTGACTTAGGCCCCGTTAGATATTGGGCGGGACCCCTGGGGTGTACCCCAGGCAAATTAATACTCTTACAAAAAACTGTCATGTGGCTCAGTCAGTGAAAAACATGGTTGTCATGGTTCACTGACAGACGTGGAGCCCAATTCTCGGGACGTGCGATAAAATGTCGTATTTTCTGTAATGTCACTTTTCCAATGTCGTACGAAAATGTCACCAAAATGTCACAAAAGTAAAAAAACTCTATTCTCGTGCCCATGCGACACTAAAAGTCACTTCCATAGAGAATGTGGCCCATATCATTTCCGCTAATACGTTCCATTTTGTTGATTGACACAAATATACAATCGAGAAATCTTAATGTTTATAGTTTAAGTATTAATTTAACATTTTCTAGCCTTTTTATATCAACAGTCATTTTCATGTTTGTATAACATCATAATTATCATATCTGCTTTAAAATATGACCAAAAAAGACGAAAAAGAAAATTGATTTTATGAAATTTATAGCGAGACAGCGCCCTCTATCGCGCCCTAAGCGCAATGCCTTGCTGCCGGTTAGGTACCGCTAGCACTTATTTTCTGCCATGTTAGTTCCGTAAACGCCCGCAGGGCAATACTGGTTTGATTGGTACGGGAGTTCCTCTCCCCCCACACCTACCTCACTCTCTCGCTAACCAACCGCGTCCATGTTAAGTTGTTGCTCCGATATAAATAATTATTATCATGTGTTAATTTGAGACAATATACGAAGATATATCTCCATAAAGTGTTTTTGGCTACCTACCAACCAACCCTCACAGTACTAACACTACCCACTCCCAAAGTAGCTACGCTATAAGTGATCGCCCAACGTGTGTTAGTGAGTGGTGTGGACGCGAAGGTCTGCCGCCATTTTGGGTTTGGAAAACCGAATTATTAGGAAAATGCCAAGAACCAGGAGCCGAAGTTCGTTGCCGAGGGAGGCAAACCTCAATGAAACTATAATTCCGGCCGAAATTAACGCCGAGGAGTTGGTCAATGAAGACGCCGCGACTGAAACAGCAACCGAAGGTGCCACGGGAAGCAGCGCGGGCGCGTCCATCTTAATGACTCAGGAACATTTCGCCGCACTGATGGGACAGTTGCAGCAATCACAAGCAGAATTTTGTCAAATTCTATTACAAGAAGTACGATCATCTACACCAGTAATGCATCAGGTACAAACGGAGCCGTCGCTTACTATGAGGAGTACGAGCTGTCCGACAGACAGGGCCGCAGCCCCGGTTGGTGCTAATTTCATTACTTGTAGTGCAAGGTTGAGTGGCTCGCAGAACGAGTCTGTCGAGAATTTTATCGATGCAGTCGAAATTTTTAAAACTGCCGCCAACGTTTCCGACGAAAACGCACTGAGAGGACTTTCATTATTATTATCACATTCCGCCGCAACTTGGTGGCAAGGTATAAAACAATATACGAAAACATGGAGCGAAGCAATAGATCGCCTGAGGAGCGCATTTGGGGAACGAAGAGCACCGTTTCAAATATATAAAGAATTATATAGTATGCAGCAAGGAAAGTTAAACACAGAGTTATTTGTCGCACAAGTACGCGCTTTATTTTCTAAATTACCAGAGAACGACATCTCACAGAAGGTACAATTGGATATGACGTTTGGGTTGTTAGACGTCCGTATAAGAAAAAGAATAGAAAGGGACACATTGTCTTGTTTTGAAGATCTTATAAGGAAGGCTCGAAGCATAGAAGATGCGATGCAGGAGCGCTTGCAGTCGCCGGGTGCACCGTCGCGTGGGCCATTCTCCGCGCAGTTTCGTGGGTCGTCCGCAGTGCCACCGCCGGGACAGTCTGCCGCGCCACCGCCGATGCGGGTATCGCAGCCGCAAGGTTCGCACTGGGTGCCGCCGTCGGGTGGGCCATTGCCGCCACCGCCGCCACAGTCGCGTACGTCGCAGTCATATGGACCGCCGCCGCCGAGGTCGCGTGCGCCGCCGCTGGGTGGGTCGCCGCATTTGCCGCCACCGCCGCATCATGGATCCCTGAAAACAGACAAAAAGGAAAGTAAAAATTTGTATTGTTATGGCTGTGGTGAAATAGGAATAATAAGAGCAAGATGTCCAAATTGTAGTAGTTATAAGTACAATAAGTTTTATGCATGTGAGACCACCAATGTTAATATGCAGGGGGAGTCAACTGTATGTAATGATAGGGGTTACACTAATGGTAATAAGAGACCAATATTAAATATCGAAATATTAGGTGGGAAAGGTATTGCATTAGTGGATTCAGCCGCTAAAGGCTGTGTAGCTAGCCAATCAATGTATAATTTTTTAATAAAAAGTGGTCAATGTTTTGAAAAGCAAATTAGAAATGTGAAGCTTCCAGATGGTTTATCTAGGAAAATGGAGGTTTTAGTTACCTCAGTGAATGTGAAAATGTTACATAAAATAATTGAAACTGAATTTATTGTTTTTCCAGATGCTTGTAACAATCAATCTTTATTAGGGATAGATTTTTTGAACAAAGCCAAATTAGTTTTTGATTTTGGTAAATCATTATGGTACTTTTCGGACACGAAGCACCGGAAGTACAGGTTGTTTTATGAGGATTTAGAACAAGGTTATAATGAGGTACAGTCAACACCAAAAAACTGTGATAATGATAGTATGTCACTTAATGATTTAATAAACTCTTTCAGTGATGTGTTCCGAGAGACTGGTGAAGCCACGCAGTATGCAGAGCATTTCATTGATACCGGCGAACACGCGCCAGTTGCTGTTCCGCCGTACCGCATGACACCAGCGCGCGCAGAGGTTATGCAGCGCGAGGTAGAGAAGATGCTTGCTGAGGATATCATTGAGGAGTGTGAGTCAGCATGGTCAGCACCAGCACTATTAGTGCCTAAACGTGATGGAAGTTTTCGTTTTTGCGTCGATTACCGTAAGTTGAACAGTATTACTAAAACAGATACTTATCCAATGCCGAAGATTGATGAGCTGTTACAAAGGACAAAACAGGGTTGTGTTATGAGTACTATAGACTTAAAATCTGGGTACTGGCAAGTTGCCGTTAACCGTGATAAAGATAAGACTGCCTTCTCGACACCGTCAGGCACTTATCGCTTCAAACGCATGCCATTTGGGTTAAAGAATGGACCAGCTACATTTCAGCGTTTAATTGATCGTCTTTGCTCATGCCCGAAGTTGCAGAATATTACTATTTTAGCTTTTTTGGATGATCTTTGCATAATATCGGCTGATATGGAATGCCACATAAAGGATTTGCACGCTGTATTTGAAAGACTGCACGAATTTAAATTAAGGGTGAATCGGGATAAGTGTGTTTTTGCACGAGACACTGTCAAATATTTAGGTCACGTGATATCTAAAGATGGTATATCACCTGATGAAGAAAAAGTGAAAGCTGTATTAGATATGAAGAAGCCGTCATCACTTAAACATCTAAGAACCTTCTTACAGACTGCTTCTTGGTTTAGGAAGTTTATACCTGGATTTTCTAAAATTTCAGAACCACTGTCAAGGTTGACTAGGAAACATGAGCCATGGAGATGGGAGACAGAGCAAGATCAAGCCTTCGAGGAGCTAAAAAGGTTGCTGACGTCACCACCCATCCTCATCCAACCTGACTACACCAAACCGTTTGTGCTCAGAACTGATGCCAGTAACTACGCTCTGGGTGCAGTACTTCTACAAGGAGAAGGTAATGATGAAAGGCCTATTGAATATGCGAGCCGATTGCTCAATCAAGCAGAAAGAAATTATTCAACAACAGAGAGGGAAGCCTTAGCCATAGTCTGGGCTGTGGAACGTTTTCGTTCTTATATTGATGGTCATAAGGTTGTCGTAGGTACCGACCACCAGCCGTTGAAGTGGCTAATGACTGTAAAATCACCATCAGGCAGATTGGTAAGATGGGCACTGAAATTACAAGCATTTGATTTGCATTATGAGTATACACCAGGGAAGGTAAATATAATAGCAGATACCCTGAGCCGTCCCAACTGCGATGAGAACTCCGCAGAAGCATGTGGGATATGTTCAGTAACGATTGACTTACCTGCGAAGAGTCCCTCCGAGTTAAGATCAGGTCAGCTTGCAGACCCTGAACTTGCTAAGATAATTAAGAATCTGGAAAGTGAAGAGGAAATTGATGTTCATCGTTGGACGGGAAGAGGTTATATTATGGAGCAAGGAGTGCTCTATCGCTATAATCCGGATGCGGATACAGAAGAACCGCAATTAGTTATACCTGTGGATCAAAGAGAAGAAGTATTAAAAGAATGCCATGACTCTCCTCTGGCAGGTCACCAAGGGATCGAGAGGACATATCAAAGAGTTGCTCAAAAGTTTTATTTTCCAGGGATGCGTCGTGCCATTGTCGAGTATGTCAGAACGTGTACATCGTGTCAGCGCTACAAGGCTGCCAACGACAAGCCACCAGGGTTGTTGCAGACGCCGATCCTGAATCAGAGAAATGAGGTTATTGCTATAGATTTATTCGGACCCTTACCTCCAGGTGATAAGGATGAAAAATGGATTTTATTGGTCGAGGACACCGCAACTAGATGGGTCGAGTTATATCCGCTTCGAGAAGCGACAGCTGAGGCGTGCGCGCGTACACTCATAGAGGAATATTTTCTACGTTTTGGTCTACCGCGTCGCATTATTTCAGATAATGGTGTACAATTTATTTCAGCTGTAATGCAACAGTGTATGTTCGTGTTAGATGTGAAGCAGGAATTGTTACCGCTGTATCATCCTGAGGGGAACCCTGCGGAAAGAAAGAATAGAGATTTAAAAGTACAGTTATCACAATTAGTAGGTAATAAACATAATTCTTGGCCTATATACTTACCGTCTATACGTTTTTCGTTAAATTCTGCACGCTGTCAAACTACAGGAGTTTCGCCAGCGTACTTGATGTTTGCCAGAGAGCTGAGATCGCCTTTAGAAGTAAGAAATGATCCTCGTTTGGTTTTGGAGAAAGAAAATTTCGTTCCACAGATAACACCATACCTAAAACGTTTTCTCAATACGCTAGCTGCAGTTCGCGAGAAGGTCGAAAGTCAGCAGGATAAAAGAAAGGACTATGGTGATCAGTCACGTCGCGTAGGACAAAGTTTTGTTGCAGGTGACTTGGTATTATTGAATTCGCATGTACTTAGCAACAAAGGAAAGGACCTGACATCGAAGTTCGTACCAAAAAGAGATGGACCATACGTGGTTACTAAAAAGGTAAGCCCTACAACTTATATCATAGCACCCGCACAGGACTCCAGTAGGTACTTAGGGAAGTATCACATTAAACAGTTAACACCTTACCTGGGTCGCGATACGACCCTACCTCAACCTGTAGTTCCGGTGCGGAAACGTGGCCGTCCCCGTCGTAACTTAAATGAGAATAAATGTAATAATGTGTCAGATAGGGAGGAATGTATGTACTCGCCTAATCTTTATGTAACCGATGTAAATTACAATTCTAATGTGGATTTAAATGATAAATGCAATAATGTGTCTGATAGGGAGGAATGTATGTACTCGCCTAATCTTTATGTAACGAATAGAAATTACAATTCTAATGTGGATTCAAATAATGAATGTCATAATGTGTCTAACCAAAGTAGTGTTTCTGTAAATGTTTGTAACAATGATAATGTATGGCCAGCGAATGAGCGAGGACGCTTTCATCCTCTGGAGGGGGAGTATATAGCGAGACAGCGCCCTCTATCGCGCCCTAAGCGCAATGCCTTGCTGCCGGTTAGGTACCGCTAGCACTTATTTTCTGCCATGTTAGTTCCGTAAACGCCCGCAGGGCAATACTGGTTTGATTGGTACGGGAGTTCCTCTCCCCCCACACCTACCTCACTCTCTCGCTAACCAACCGCGTCCATGTTAAGTTGTTGCTCCGATATAAATGATTATTATCATGTGTTAATTTGAGACAATATACGAAGATATATCTCCATAAAGTGTTTTGGCTACCTACCAACCAACCCTCACAGTACTAACACTACCCACTCCCAAAGTAGCTACGCTATAAATTGTAATTCCGTTACACCGACCGAAAGTCAAAAGATTTATTTTCAGTCTGTGGCAAAAAGACGCGTTAAAAGAAAAAAATGAAATAAAGAATTTTCTTTGTTTACACTGATCTTGTTACTGAGATAAAAAGGCTTAATGACGAATATTTAAAGGTATGTAGGTAATACTGGTGAAAATTTGTTCCAATTAAAGAAAATATAAGAACAATTAAAATTCTCAGCTAAACAATCGTTCACACAGAGAATCAATCATCTTCTTAGTTTGTGCAGTTAATTTCAACTTGTTATGTGATTTGAACAACCAAACGTCAATAAACAACAAAACGCGATACGACTCAAACGTCACGTTGAATTGGAGAAATATCACCAAAATCACCGTGATACTTCATATCGTATGGTCAAGACCATACGATACGTGTCGCACGAAAATATGTGACATATGTCACCATTCGACATCGCGAGAATAAGCAAAAACGTTTTCATACGATATCCGCCATGTTTTGTTGATATATGTCGTATGATGATAAATGTCACGAGCCCGAGAATTGGGCTCGTGTACAGACCGACGACGTGCGATAAAATGTCGTATTTTCTGTAACGTCACTTTTCCAATGTCGTACGAAAATGTCACCAAAATGTCACAAAAACAAAAGTAATAAAACTCTATTCTCGTGCCCATGCGACAGTAAAAGTCACTTCCATAGAGAATGTGGCCCATCATTCTTTCATTTCCGCTAATACGTTCCATTTTGTCGATTGATACAATCGAGAAACCTTAATATTATTGTTTAAGTATTAATTCAACATTTTCTAGCCTTTTTATATCAACAGACAATTTTATGTTTGTGTAACATCATAATTATCATAACTGCTTTAAAATACGATCAAAAAAGACGAAAAAGAAAATTGATTTTATGAAATAATTGTAATTCCGTTACACCAACCGAAAGCCAAAAGATTTCTTTTCTCAGTCTGTGGCAAAAAGAGATGGCAACTGTGGCAAAAAAAGCTTTAAAAGAAAAAATGAAATAAATAATTTTCTTTACACTGATTTTATTACTGAGATAAAAAGGTTAATGACGAATATTTAAAGGTTTGTGGGTAATACTAGTGAAAATTTGTTCCAATTAAAGAAAATATAAGAATATTTACAATTCCCAGCTAAACAATCGTTCACACAGAGAATCAATCATCTTCTTAGTTTGTGCAGTTAATTTAAACTTGTTATGTGATTTGAACAACCAAACGTCAATAAACAACAAAACGAAACGAAACGACTCAAACGTCACTTTGAATTGGAGAAATATCAACTTATCAACAATATCACCGTGATACTTCATATCGTATGGTCCAAGACCATACGATATGAAAAAGAATCAACCATTCCAAGAAGGTTATAGATACTGGGTTTGCTGTACGAGTAATAGTGTTCTCCACAGATCACTATTATTTCTCAAGTGATTATAATATTCTCTTTGATATTTCTCGTTCTGTCATCACAACACAAAGTTATCATCATATATAATACTACTCTTTGGTTATCATGTTTTTTATTAATTGTACTCGCTTGGCCTACTTACAGGTTTTCTAATTTATATCTGGTTGTTCTTACCTACAAACATAAACTAAGTAGAAGATACTAATTAATATTCATTATGGTAACAAAATCTTTAATAATATTTCAGTAAAACTTGTATTTCTTTTGTTGTAAATCAAATCATCTGGTATTATTAATGAAAAACCACTGAAAAACTAAACTATGGACGAATACACTGCCTGGCAAGACTTATCAAATATACCTGCTGACCCTCCAGTAATGCGCGATTTGTGCGGAAATTGCGAGTAAGTTTCAATACTATTATGGTATAATACTTCCAAATATCATAGAACAAACGCACATGAGAATCAACATAGTATCAACTTAAAACATGTGGTTTTGAGATACACCGCCTCTAAAGTTCTCGTAAATCTCATATCAACAGTTTGTTGATTGTCATGTGCGAAATGCTGTTCAGAATGGTTGGTAGAAGAGATTGTTAAAGTAATGTAAATGTTTATAGATATACTCTTTTATATAATCACTAGCGGCCGCCCGCGACTTCGTCCGCGTGGAAAAGTAACTTTTTACCCCCCTTTCGACCCCTTACAACCCCCTTTTCGCAATAAAAAGTAGCCTATGTTCTTTCTCAGGGTCTAGATTATCTGTATACCAAATTTCATTTAAATCCGTTGAGTAGTTTTGGCGTGAAAGAGTAACAGACAGACAGACAGACAGACAGACAGACAGAGTTACTTTCGCATTTATAATTTATAATTTCCTCTAACTTTGTTGGACTGTAATTAAAAATGTCTACCTTACTTTCAGACGACCTTCAATTGTATGTTGGTGTTCAGCTCTGCCTCCTAAAAGGTTAAATCCTAGAAGTACCGTTATCCTGCTACAGCATCCAGCTGAGGAAAAGAGATGCCTCCGTACAGCTCCTATGTTGCAACTGGGGTTAGCGGAAAACAAGTGCCTTATTTTTAAAGGGAAGAAATTCCCTCAACCTAGGCATGGAAACTTGGAAGATATTTTAACCCAGCCCAATACTGTGCTGTTATATCCCAGTAAAGCATCAATAGATATTCGGAATTTGGAAAATTATGATGAATCTTATAATTTAATATTACTAGATGGAACTTGGCCTCAAGCAAAAGCTATATATGCTTCAAGCCCTATTTTACACAATATAAAACAAGTGAAACTTTTGACTACTACAACAAGTAGCTATATAATTCGAACACAACCAACAGAAGGTTGCCTCAGTACATTAGAGACTGCAGCGGAAGCTTTGTCTCAACTGGAGGGTGAAACTAAGTATAGAGAGCAGCTGGTGCAGCCATTGCACATGCTCTGCAAATACCAGCTAGAAAACGGAGCTGTCACACATCAATCAAAAGAATTTTTGATCAAAACACAAATGTATCCCAAATTAATTGGCAAAAGATTATCTAGATTGTTAAGATTAACAAATGAAAATGTTCTAAACCTGTCTTGACACAGAACTTATTTTAAATAAATTTATTTTAATGCTTATCAACAACTTTATTTATATAACTTTCTATTAAAAATTATTCCAATTTCAAAGGAAGTCTCGACTTCTACGAAAATAACGCAGCTTTCTATTTACTGTCGAGAGAGGGACTATAATGTAATAATTGACTAACACTTGTGTGTGTTTAGTAACTGGGTGTAATAGAATATTGACTGGCTGATGGCGCATTTGGTAGCTGAACCCATAGGACGTGGGTTCGTCCCCCACCCCACCCTTGACTTGAAACATTTGTGTGAAGAACACTTTTGTCTGAGTTTAGCTTTGAGTAGGGACTATATACTCAAAGGGGTTTAGAAGATAATAAATGTATTTTTTAAGCACAATATAATATGCTTCACACAACTGATTAAGCTACTTATATTATGAACTATAAAATTGGGTCAATGTATAAATATTATGAACCATAAGAACTTGTTTATTTTGTAATCATAGAATTATAATAATTCTATGTCTGTAATGTATTCGTTTTTTTTTATCTGTATATACATTTTTAAACGACTATGAAACACGACTGCGGAGCGGTCGGGCGTTTGGAGCCGTACGGCTCCGTTTGAGTTGTTTCTAATTGTGGGCACAGACTAGGTTTCTAGTCTTGTTATAATTCATGGCTCTGAATCCTCTTGAAAAGAAATTAGTCACGTTGTCTATGCTATCATCTTTCAGGTAGATGTTCAGAATCTCGAATGAATGTTTGAAAGCCATCATCTCATTGGTTCATTTCATGATTGATGAGCTTTTTGATTTGTCACTAGGGGTGTCCACTTTGAAAAAACACTGATATTTTTATCGATTCGATACATCAAAACTGTACAATTTGTCTTTCGATGTATCGGATGAAAACATTGAGTACTTTTGATGTGAAACATCTATAGGCGCACGTGAGACCGATTTCTGGCGTGGCGACGCGTGGCGACGCGTCGCCACGCGCAATCGACTGTGCGTTTCTCTCTCACTCGATCCGGCGTTAAGCTATCTCTTTCGCTCCACTGAGCTCGGATACCTATGTCACTGATTAAACTAATTGAGTAGTTTCGATTTAAAATATATATGTAAATTTTTGTATTTAATGAAAATGAATGTTTATTTAATAAAAAATCATCGTTATCTAGAAAAAAAAAACGTTATATTTTTTTTATTTTATTTTATTGACATTTTTAGTTCCTACCACAATCTGTTCTTTTCTGCATACTACTTTTACGAAATAACGTCGATGTTTCACATCTACCAGGCGTCCCGTGACGGCTCCATTTTTTTCTAATGTATATTGCAAAGCTAAAGTCATGTCAAAAAAGCGTGTCAGAACAGGTCATCATTTCAAAGTGAAAATGTTTGTATTTGAAGGTTATGAAAAAAGCTAAATCCAGTATCTTATTATAGTTTAGATTTTAATTTTTCATAAAATAATAGATCTAACTTCCTTCGTTGTCTCTGTGAATCTGTGTATACTACAACCGCCCCCTACCCCACCTCCATTCACTGCTTCGGTGGCGTAGTGGTTATTGGGTCGCGCTATAAAGCGACGGCTGCGCAATAGGTCAATAATTTTGTTTTTAAGTCTCTTGAGTTCTTATCACTCATCTTAAGTCTCTTTGATCGCCGTAAACGATTGTCCTTCTTTATTAGCTAAAATAAACTTCAAAAGCAAATTCCGCCTCCCAGTTCGCCCCTAACGTGTATTTCAAACATTCGTACCACCTATTCTACGAAAAAAATATACTTACATAGAATTGTTTTCTTTCCCGATCAATTAACTTATATAATAAAGAATTTCTGAATCGCGATCTTTTTAATTGCTCCTTGTATAGTATTAAAAGATCAATTTTTTAATATCTTAGTAAATATTCCTAATGTAACCTGGTGGCTTAATTTGAAGCCGTCCCGTAACGAACGAGAATATACCTGGCGCATGCAAACAAAGGAGTCACACAACGCGTGTGATAGAGAGGGAATCTCCGATTCGGTCGTAACGTCTGCTTTAAATTAAACCCTCTGATTTTTATAACCTGTGAGTTATGCATAATGACTATCGCATTTCTTCTCTTGGTTCTATAAGAGAAATAATAAACAAGGCCACAGAATTTTTATTTGGCCACGCGCGCAAACTTCTAATTTACTAACTAAGCACCGGGAAATTGACATAGCCTTTAATGAACTGATTCATCTTCTTTACAACGCCAACTAAAAATGTTTAAGAAAGCGTCAAGTCAATATCAACAATTAATTTTCCTTGTCCTTCTGATTTATACATTGCAAACTAATTTCCTAACTCAGCCACGAAATTTGTAACTCATCACCATATTACGTTTTACAGCTTCAATACAAGCTCCTCAAAAATTATGTATTCAAGCTTCAATACTCAACATCATATATTATAACTTAACATGTAAAATAATACTTCATATTCTTTTATCGTGAAAATAGCCACTGTACGATTAGGCGCGAGTGCGCGACATGACAGCAACCGGCCATTTGCACCAATCAGAGAGCGCTATTCGATACTTGTGCCGAAGCCCTTATTTTCTTTTTCTTTTAATCACATAATTATACGTGTTAATGTTTATTAATTACTTTTCTATAAATGATTGTACTTGTTACACATATCAATACACCAATT